>JAECUM010006705.1:0-64715 GCA_016617855.1 Megalonaias nervosa | reverse complement strand
GTGAGAAAACTTGCCAGTAGCTTCTCGTGGGTCGGTGGTTCTTTCCGCGGATTTCCCGGTTTCTTCCTCCACCATTAATACTGGCCGCCATGTATAGCCTATCGTGTGCTGAAAAATGGCGTTAAGCCCCACAACAACAACAACAACTAATACTAATACTACTACTACTACTACTACTAATAATAATAATAATAATAATAACGAATGATTCTGCGCTTGCCATGAAATCAATCAAAGCCACAATCTTGTATTCTGGGGCATAAAAAGTAATACCAACTACTGCAAAATAAAGGCTCCATTGTGTAATCCGCTCCTATCTGTTTCCTGTTATAAAACGCCAATCCGAGGCTTGCATCGAGGGATGTTGCTGTTCAAATATAAATAAATTTATTTTCTGGTTAAATCTCTTTTAAGTAGCTGAATTATTAACAGCATTTGCGAGTTTTTGTAGAGAATCTACATTAGTGTCAAAATATTTTCCAGCAGCAGACATTGATAAGAGGTCTTTTTGTTTCTTCGACCTCTAAATTTATTGATTTAATTGGTTTCGGTGTATATTTTTGTTTTCCGGTTTTCGATCGCTTACTATTCTCGCTTGGTGTTATTGCTTGTAAATTGTCCAGTCTATTATCTGTTATGTTTGAGTTGATGTGATCGATAACAAGACAATCATCTATAGCCCCATTGAAGCACTCATAAACAAATCTATGTAATATTTTTTTATTTTCTTACTAGTTGGAATTTCAATAGCAATTATGAGGTAGACCATGTTACTGACATTGCCGATGGATGTTTTAAGACGACAGTTTCTGATTACACCGGGTCTGTTGGCTTCGTAGTTAACGAATACAGGATGTGTCTTAAATTCGTCAGTCTCTTTCTCAGCTTTCTCCATTATGTTATTTTACATTTTCTAAAACGTTATTATTTATTATGTACCTGTCGATGTAGTCTTGTGTGTCTTTTATTTTAACATTATCTTCAGTGTTCACTATCTCAAATATCTTCTCAACGCTCGATATCTTAGTCCACCACAAGACACAAATAATTCAGTACTTCCTTTCACCCACACCCTACATATCAAGCATTGTTTCGGGCCGGTACTGCCAAGTCTGATATTTATCATATGAACGCTACAATAATGTCCGCGACAGTTTTTTCCACAAGGAGTTACTAATCCAATGTTTAGCCATCTGCAAGTATTCTTTGCCTTTGGCATAAGTACAGGATGTTATTTTTCTAATTAGAAGAAAGTTGTTATACTAAAGAAAGTAAATCTTATACTTCAGCAATGGCTAATTTCGCTGTTGCAAAGCAGCTGCGAGGACAATATTTTAGTCTACCCGGGATAAAACCAGCTTCCCAAGGTCGCAAATTGAACAAAAAGATTTGCGAAATCAGATTAACGAATTATTGAGAGGATAGCCGAGATTGAAAAACTACACACAATCAGGTTTGACTTTGACAGATTACCAGGTGAAAAAAACAACCACCATTTGAATTACAGTTACACGAATTTATTAAATTGGCCAAAATAAATTTGGGCAACATGGTGTGTCTCATGTTTTTTCAATATTTAGAATAGACGGCGATGGCATTTTCGTTGACTCCACCATGAACGACACACGAGTAGCGACTATTATTAATAATCTTGTGGATGACAGCTGGTACATATTTAGAATAAAATTTATTGTCCAACATGTTAGCCAAGACGGCCCAACCTGGATTATTTGTGATAAACTCTACTCTGTTAAACAATCACGACGACATAACTGCGTGGAAACTCCAAACCAGGCGCATTTACCGGAATAGATAAACCATACTACAATAACGCGTATCCAGTGTCCGCAGTGGTTTATGCACTATACCGTTGAAATCCTGATATTAATGATCTTGCCCTGATCAGTGGTGCAAGCAACAATGCCTCTCCAGCTACCACAGGCACATGAAATTGTCTTGCCCAACGTGTCAGAGAACATTTTATTAACTTGAGAATTGGAAACGGACTTACAGAATCGAGAAAAAAAAAATATAGACGAGTGGGAAAACTCTCTTGTCGACTGAGCCAAAATGAATAACGTAGCTGTATTAGAAAAAACAAATAATATTTCCAATCGTGGTAAACAATAACGAACGAGATTTTTATGCTTCTGGCAAATGCTGCAGTAAAGGCGGCCCAATAGCGATTATAGATCAGAACAGTCACTACTGGACTGAATCAGTAACAAAGTTTCCACGAGAAAGAACAATACGATTTTATGACGGTGATATGTTTGAGGAGATTTTAATATATTAGTAAGCGTGACTGTGATCTGTCTGACTATCTCACGGTGACGACGCAGATTCGTTTGCCACAGATTCATCTGCCAAAGATGAATCAACATTGATTAGTTTTTGCTACCGTCTGGTATGCTTTCTCGGAAGGAATCTCTCCAACGTGTGATGAAAGAGATTGCGGTAAAAAATGACAGCGACAGTGATGAATTAATAAATAAATTGTTTTACTACGTCGTCTGTTGCGGCTCATATAGCACAACACAACGTTCATAGTGTCTAACTGCAACAGAATTTCTTGAAGATATATCACGATCATGTGTCAAGCTTGGAAATGGTGGTCTCTGGAACACATAATATAATTCTGCAGATATGATCTCACTTGATAATGTGGTATTTTATCTGGCTAGTTTTCTTGGGTACGGTGAACGTCAACCGTATTTTGAACGACTCTGTCGTCGAATACATGAAATGACTAGTGTAGCAATAAACGGTCTACTGTCCGTCTACTACCATCTGACTTGATTTGCCAAGTTATCGGCGAGTATTTATCCGGTTGTACCTGCCTGGTTTGATCGTCATTTTAATAACCGGACGCAAAAATTAATCTCAACGACTGCAATAGTGCCATTGCGGTATTTGTTAGATAGTGGTATTTTAATATCGCTAACTGTAACCTCTGCGATAATATTATACAGGGCACAAAAATTTGTCTGGCTTCCTGAAGATGATACGAATATGTGCAGAAAAGTTTTCGGTAAGTTTACATTCTCTGCGTCATCTGATAATAAACGACACTGCACAACATTAATCATGAACCCAGCAGAACTGCGACGCCGAATACAACCTGGTGGTAATTGTGTATTTTCAGGAATTACTTGTAATTGTTCACAGACAAATCCACGTTGAGGAGGTGTTCAATATAGTCTGTTGATTGCAGGCTGGCCGATATATCTTACTAAGCTGCAAATTTTATGTGTGGTTACACTCAAAATGGGATCACTGACTCTTTTCGCACGACCTCCAAGTTCACCAGGTTCATATAAATAGCTGTCACATTGCTGCTCAGCACTGGACTCTGTGAGTGACTTACCTGCTTAATGGGTATGTGTTTCTTCGTGATGGCATCGATGGGTTTTATATCAATTCCACTCGTTAATTCGTTGTTTAATGCGGTTGTCACGTGAGTTAGTCTCGCGGGATATGTCCTTGGTCAATAATTACTGCGCGTATTTATATCCAAACAATCGCTCAGCAAGTGTTTGATTACATCGTGCAACGATTTCCTGATCACCATGTAACGCGGTGTGTCCACGTCTGATTTTAATGTTATGTTGTTGCATCAGCCTCGTTACTGCACCGAGAAATTCTTTGCCAGGACCAACCTGTAGCAACTGTGGCCAGCGCAGGCTATCACGTTGATAAATTGGTTCAACCCGGCTGAGACTTAATTTGCTGTTTTAGTCGATAGTGGTTCCGCTTCTTTGTATATACTTGCAACGTCGACGGCAGTCAACGCGTATTTGTATGTCCGCCCTTTACGTGATGTGTCAATATGCCATGTCATGAACTTCGTTGGGCGTGCTGACATCAAAACGTCCATGCTGAATCGTTTTGGGACGTCAAAGATAAATTTGGCATATTGCCTGTTTGGACAACCAATCTGCGGCAGCAACACGTGCGACACCTGCTGCATAGGCGAGTTTGGTAATGGCAGCTGTACCTGTACAATATCCTCTTGGACTATAATAAATCGACTCCGTTATGTAATTATCGGACAATTAATTGTCCCGCAGCCACAGCTAGCTTACCACTCATTGCCGATCTTATCAAACAGTTATAGAGTGATTCTCGTATATTTTTATTTTGTATCGACTTCAACGTGTTAATAAACTTGACATCCGCGATAAGTCTTTGTTGCAGATCTTTATTTTTATACGCGACATCATTAATATGGCAAGCTTGATCAATTGCATTTACCGAAAATTCACCTGATTTTGGCTGATTTTACTTCATCAAGTCAGATATCAACACGGGTTCCCGGACCATAATCATTATATTCGGAAAGTTGTTTTTCCCCTAGGTACTTAGCCTATGGTGTTCCAGGTAATTTTCCGAGTGTCGCAGCAATATCACCGCCAGTGATTGTTTCGATTTTCAGAAACTTGTATTTTTTATGCCGAATCTCACACACTTACGGGTAAGTGGCAGCGCATTATTTTTCAACGTGGTTGTGTTCAAACCGGTTGTATCTGTTACCGTCTTGCATTGAACACAATACAAACTCATGACTATAAATAACGCTATATTTGTACAATATGAACGTGATCGACTTTTCAGCGACAAGCGAGCAAGCACCGGTCAAGTATCATCCAGTGTTACCAAATTCTATTCTAGCTATTATAATTGGTCCGTCTGCGTCTGGTAAAACTCAGTCGTTGCACAACCAGATAATGAGGTTGCTCAAATGGGACAAAATTTATTTAGTGGCACCATCCATAGATGACCAACGATGTTATGATGTTCTTAAGGAATTTAATGAAAACACAAAGGATGAAGATGATGTTATTGAATTTATCACTGACATCGATGATGCGCCGTACGTCGAGGATCTTAACGGGGATATCAACACTCTAGTGGTTTACGATGATGTCATGCTTGACAAACAAACAAATCCACCCAGAATATTTTCACGAGGCAGACATAAAAACACAGAAGTCACTTACGTTACACAGCGGTATACTTAAATCCCCCAAAGTGATCAGAGATAACTGCAATTGTTTGGTTATTTTTAACGGTGTAGACGAACACACGCTGTGAAATATTCATCAGACTTGGTGTTCCGGCGACATGGACATAAATAAGGTTAAAAACTTCTTTGCCCATGCTTTTTTTTCGGTCTTTTTCACGTTTGATCCGTTTCATAGTGGGCCGTCACGGCCTGTCACGCACGCACAAACTAACAAACAATGCTTCACCTCGCGTGTCCAGTAAATTATCGCCTTGGTCTGTTAGACGAAAACGTATTCGTAACAACGATGGATTATGACATCGTAGATAAACAGGATTCACGGGCAACGACACAATCAAATTACCCTGGAGAAAAGCTATAAAGAACATATCCCTGTTAGGCCTGCCATTGGGATTTTTACCTAGACGTTGTATAACTACAGCTGAGTTACAGACTAGATTTACAGAATGTAATATTGACAATGCCTGGCGATACATGACGACAACCACCTGTTGGATCGTTGTTATGTCGGAGAATATCTGGAGGGTCTCTTATTTTGGCCCAGGACACATAAATCTTTGGAAAATATTCATCCGTTATGTCATCAATATCCCGCTGAATTTTATCGATATCCAACCCCGGTAGTTTGAACATACGCAATTGGTCTTCGGTGATCTTAAAATGATCAAGAAACGTTTTTGTAATCTGGGTAGTATCCCACTAAGGATGTACGTTCATCAGAGTAAGCTACAGTTTCAAACACAGACTTTTGAAAGTATTCCGCCGCATTAGATTTTGTACTGTCGCAATGATTCTTTGTTTAAGATTATCAATCGGATATTCAAGAATATACTGCTGTAAAATTCTTTTTTAGACTGAGCTATGTATTTTCATATTCCTGGGCTATTTTGTAGATAAGTACTTTACTAGACTGCCCTAATTTATGTCAATCCCTTAACCTTTCTTCACTAAAAGATACATCACTGTAAAACCATTTTTTACTACCACCCGGGACAAATAGTCTCATATATCTCCGTAGATTATCGATATCCGCCAGAATACTATCTGATTGATCGTCTGCACCACCACGTTTATCCAGGGCCATCCAAGCACGGTTCTGATCGACGACTTATATACGTTAAAGGCGTAATCTAGTGTCGATATTTCAATGGCGGCACTCATGGTTGGTTCGTGTACTTCGATAACGATCTTTGATTCTTTTCCTGTTATAGATTTAATTCTGCGCTGAAGTTCATTATTGATTTGATCGTGCTGGAAAACAAACAACTTCCCAGACTGGGACTGGCCCACTTCCAACTTAGTTTTGTGTGAGAATACCAATTAATTGTTAGGGTCTAATCTACCAAATGATTTTTCTCTGATATTTGGTCAACTGTAATAAAGTCGTAATTGTGCCAGTGTGATCTCAAGTGACCGACCATTGGGGGCTTTATCAGAGTTTGAAAACCAGTATCACATTTCGGCTGCGTTGACATCGCTGATATCATTGTGTTAGTTGGAGGTGTTGTGTTAGCGATAATCTGTTCCAGTCGTGTCGTTATTTCTGCGACCATTATTATCCGTTTGGTTATTTCTATGGTCATTATTATCTATACGGCGGATTATAAATGTGGTGTTGGCAACGTTGGCACTGGTATGGTTGCGTTCTTATGATATCAATAATATATATCTCCAATTTTAGCAAATTCATTGTCTGATATTGGACCATCGTTGAATCCCACTGACAGTATCTATGATGTATCTATGATATATTTATACACGCATACTTCTCCGCCCAAGTTATTTCTGAGTGCTCATGTAGATATTTTTGCGATAATATTAAGAATACCAGTATTGCTGACAACTACACAGAAACCGATTCCAACGTCAGGCGATATCACGTGCGTCAGTAATAATGTACCAATTAACGTCGTTGTTTCAGCAACCAGAGAGGAGATCGCATATAAAACATTGTCGATGACGATAATTCGACTTTATAGGCTGCGCTGATGACCTTGAAACTGCGTTAAGTACAGCAAGTACTTCTGGGCCGCATTCTGGTGGATCCGTTTATGTATGTGTTGGTAATGTTGAATACCAGATCGGAGCGTCAACTAACCACTAGTGATTCTCCTGATATACTGTAAAAATTCTCTCGGTGGCGCCAATCCGTAATCGAAATAAACAACACCACGTGGATCAACCGTGTATGCAACCCAATGAGTACCTGGACCAGAACGTCCGTCGAGTTTAATGATACCAGTTTCAACACGGTTTGATTTTTCCAGTTATTGATCACGCATGAAAACACCTCTGAAGTTGTTTATGTTTAATCGCCGCGCAGCATCAAGTAAATCAAAATTGGACATGGGAAGCTTTAACAAAGCGTCCCCGGGCGTCTCAGACCTTGCCCGTACCACGTTCCTGGTAAGCTTAAACCGTGTCCCTTTGTTTAGGTCTGAAGACCGCGTCCTGTTGTTTTTTCCACTGCCATGCCGGAAGCGGTTCCAAAGGCACCATGTGCAGCTGCTTTTGCAACAGATGGAGCTGCAGCGGCAATCAAAGGGAGTATCGCCGCTAAAATTGGAAATATACCGCCGGTCTTTTTCTATGTCGCTAATCACATTCGCGGAAAGATCAAGTCGCACGCCAGTTTTTGATTTCCTGGCGTCATTGTGGTGTTTGAGCTGAAGTTCTGTCAACGATACTTTATTTTGGCCTTGCAAACGCCGCCGATTTCAGAGATGTTTCTGCCTCAGAATTCTTCTTTGATGCCGACTGCAACGTTTTAGTCTGACCGGGTGTCAGAGTAACGTTTACGTGATGATAGGACATTATAACATCATGAATGATCTATTACATCTTTGGAAAACACTTACACGTTAGGAAAACATTTACATGCGCATCAATGAGTCTCATTAGTCAGCCGACACCTTCAAGTAACATTGTTTTGTCCGATAATATAATATCGATTGCTCTGTAACTACCAGGACGAGCAGGTATATCATTAACAGTAGCTTGCATGTGTATATCAACGACAGAATGTCTGAACAAATCGAGGCTTTCCAGTGAAAAATAATAGACTGGATACAGCGTCGAGAAACCCCCCTGAGATATCTGCAAAACAGAATCAACATTCTGATCATGTCCCATGAATCTCATCAGACTATGATATGCCCTTGCTACGTTGTTTTGTTCGAAACTCAGTATTATGTCTTCGGATGGTTCCTGATGTCCATTTATTCGCAGTGAACTCGTAGACGCCGCTAATCTGTCAAACACTGTTGGGTTTCTTTCTTGATTTTCTAATCTTGTGTTAACTTGAAACGCAACGAATATATGTCGTGGTGTTGAATTCCCTGTTGAGACTCTGTCTACCATGCAAATGAGTTTGCTGTGCTTGTAACTGAGTCTGTGGTCATTTTCAGCCACGACAACGTTGACCTACCACTACTATCCATGAACGATAACAATAGCGCTTCTTATGTTATTGATGAAGTTAATGTTGGCATCCACAACGCAAGTTTTGTTAGCATTACTTCACCATCAGCTGCAGCATTATCTCGCCAGATTGCATCATTGTCAGTAGACTTTCGAACCAACTCAACTTCTGTTTAGCGCCAAAGATAACTTTTCTAACACGTCTGCAGAATCCGAAGATATGTGACAGCGGTACTACACAGCTGAATCTACCTTGAGCATCAATTTGAAATCGTCGTGCTTCAAATCCCAGGTAACAGCCTGGATTGCCGCCATGGACTACCTGGTTTACGTCGGCATCAGCGGCGCCGGCGAAGTTTCTTGGTCGTCTAATGTCACACTGTGTATGGTTGGGATGGTCAGTAATATCCTTTGAGAACATCATTGATGGACCAGCAGACCTTGACTAATCATCGTGATATCTTGCAAGACCGAGTATCATCGTAGCAACGTCGACGTCGTTTTGACATAATTTGATTTTTCTACTATCAATCATATACACGGCACTTTAAAACAACGCCATGATACCATTATTAACAAATCCACATTTGTCATCTGCAGCGAATGGATTATTGTTATCTCTCAAAAGCCTACCCTAAACTTCAGTGAATGCTTCTACGGGTAAAATATAGCTGGATGTATCTTGGACTTGTTGATTCGTCCACGTTGGTTTGGTTCTCGTGCTTCATAACATAATATTGATAATCACGTACCGACTCGTTCTTCAGTACTGGTGGGTCTATGTCAGATGTGGGATCAGATACAAGTTTGAACATTTTTATTATATTCGATATTCTCTAAAACTATGTTCTAACGCCGATCAATAATTGATGTAACACCGACGACGACAGGCCAGAACATTAACCGCTATTACGTTTGCGGTTATATCTTTTTCCATCTCGGGTCTGGCTTGTTTTGTCACAGATGGCCCGTTGGCTAATTCTTTGAACTGCTCATTTGCCGCTTGATTGATTATTTTGCTAACACATGCTGACATCACTTCGGTGCTGGGTAGTTGTATTGGAATGCTTGCAATCTTCTGTAGTTTTTGTCGTACTAATCGTGCAAGTATGTCCCCGACTGCTGAGAATGCTTTACCAGCAATATCACCAATAGTGCCAATACCCTTATCACGAGCAACTTCGATGGCTTTAATACCTAATTGTTTTGCAACTGGGATAGGTTCTGAGGCTATCCATCTGAATAAACCTTGAATAACATCACCGAGGCCTTATATCGCTTTATAAACCGATAAATATGAATTTATCACCCTGAAGTTTTCAAGTTCACGATGGGTATTGTGTATAATCATATTATTTTGCTATCGCCGATCTAATTGATCAGTCACTGTAGTGATCGTCGGTAATTTCATTGATTAGTGTCCGATAAAAACTGCTGTCATGACGCCATCGGTAAATAAAACCTGACAAATAGAGGCTTTCTTCATTAATGATTTCGTGGGAATTCTTGCCGGCTCGTCTTCCACCAATCAGAATTTCCAGTTGATCAACATCAGCGAGGATCTTATTTGGGCAAAGTTTATCTTGAATCACCGACGAGGGTTGTTTTTACGACGTCGATCGCGAGTGGCAAGGCCATTTCCGGTTGCCCCTTTAGGTGGTTTGTCGTGCGGATCAGGTTGAAGATAAGGAGAGTGCTGCTGGAGTGCCTCTGACTCGGCTTTTCTCTTTTTGGTTTTATACCTAGTTTTTACACCCAGATTTTTCCTGTTTTCTTTCGTTTTTTCAAGTTGATGCTTCATTTTTTCATGTTTTCTTTCCCTTTCTAATTCTGCTCTTACAGTATATTCATTTATTGCTTGTTTAAAAATTTCAAAATCAGTATCGTCCCTTCAGACTGCTGAACATTATTAGCATCGACGCGATATACATCTTTGACCCATTTGGCGGATTTTAGACTGTAAACATGTTCAGGTTTTATATATTTATTTCTACCACCATATCCATGCGCGGCAATTTAAAATACTTGATCTGGATCCCTGTTAGAGACACTACCCACCTCAGTAAATTTATCTATTAAGTTGGTTCTTCCTCTGGATGATGGTAGTTGAACTTCGTGGGTCGATGGTTCTTTCCGTGGATTTCCAGGGTTCTTACTCCACCATTTATACTGGCCGCCTTGTATAGCCTGCCTTGTGCTGAAAGATGCCATTAAACCCTATAACATCAACAACAACTCTGGCACGAAGGCTGGGGCTGTAAACAGGTTGAATCTAACAGTATTCTACCGATTTGACTGTAGGCAGTGTAGCGTGTTCTAGAATGTGACCCAGGAGTTTACAGTTCTTACGGTAATGTTCTAGAAAGTGACCAATGCTTGATAGTTCGAACAGTAATGCGACTCCAGATGTTCTGGATTATGCCCCTTGTACTATACAACTGACTCCTGTGTACGCTTTCGTCCCACTTTTTAAAGAGCAACGTGACACTTGCAATTAATATCAACCACTAAACTTTGCACTTTCGTAAATATATACTTTAGTAGAATATAACACTATGACGTAGTTAAAACTATTATGCTATATGAGGTTGAACTTAATTATACGCAAGTAATTACCTGAAACACATACTGTGAGCTTAATCTGCAGCATACTGTAATACCGTACTTGTTAGTTTGTGTGAATACATCTCTATCATATAACTGTCAGATACACAGTTTGCTTGACTCTTTATAACAAATAAAGTTGATTATATTCGGCTTACATTTTACTCCGAAGTGAATTCTCATTAAGCTCATATCAGTCATAATTAGGTGGCACTGACTTGTATTGTTAAGATTGACTTAGACGAACCTGCAGTCCTAATGAACAAGTTATATCAGTATATGTAGCATTGTACAATATGTTCAGCCATTAGTTCACCGGGGATAACCTACTAATAGAGAATACAATAATATATACTTGCTAAAGTTCAGTTTGCACATTGTCGATATTTGGCTTTTATACTTTCATGAAAACTTGCAGCACACGCAACACAATAATGTTTGGTCTTTAAAAAGTCACTTAATTGTAGCTGAAGCAACAGTGGATAAGGTGCTGAGCATGTGGTCAGAGATGAATCTCACTACTGGCTCAACCCAGATAGTTTACTGACGCATGTCATAGGATATACACCACAAAAACACAGAGGCAATCACATCAATTACTAGCTATATATGCATTGTGAGTTGTACAATTCATTCAATGCTTTGTTACCATGGTAATCAAAACTGTAATTTCAATCCATTATTTCATTTCATTTTTCACTTCATATACATAAATAATTGACTGTCACGACATTGTTAAAGGTTGATCTGCACAGAAAATTTTCTGATTGTTCTTGACATTTGTGTTGTCTTTTACTACCGATATCGTTATTTACATATGTTTTGATCAAGCTGGGTCATACGTTTCATTAGCAACCTTGATAATGGGATGAGATAGCGATCTCTGGGTTTATTGTAATTTGGCCAGTGTCATATTCTCCTAAGGCCAAAGATAACCTTCCAAATTATACCTATAGTGATATACTTTATTGCCTATATGTTACAAACATCCAAAATGTATCATTATAGCTGCTAGAAACAAATTGCTTTATAAGCATTGATCCAAAGAGCACGTCTTGTGAAGAGAACATAATAAATTTTATTTTAGAAGTATCAAATCCATATGAATGAAAGTTTATTGATTATAAAGTAAAGGCGAGAATCTCTATTAATCATAAGCTCTTGCAAATCCGAGGAAAACGCAAAATTACCTTTCTTTGAAGCTTGGTCTGGATTAATTCGGTGCCACATCATAATCACAAGTTTTGTGCAAGAGAGTTGTGAAAGATACATTTGTATCTGCCCTTGGATCTGGCGCCCAAACGTCAAGGCGACGGAGTAAATTCCAATATTTGGAAATATATGCAGCTAAACTTCCAGAAACCTAAAAGCGTTTTCTTTCCAGGTCTGACCAAGCTTAATAACGGTTTTGACAACCTGTTCTTTATGCATATTAAGAAAGGACTTGAATGAACTGAAGCTACATTTCTTACTTTCTCTAATGATAAAGTGTTGAAGAAATTGTTATACCTACAACACAACGTAAATAATTACATTTTCAAAGACTATATAGACTGTAGTGTTTTGTGTGCAAATCGTGTTTTGCAAGTCATAAAATTTAATAAAGTGCACAAAACTATTTTGATTGAGCTATTGGCAAAGTGTTTTGATGTATTCTGCGCTTAATTTGACAGCATTCCACGTAGCAAGTGTGAATGCAATATTTTAGTTGTCCCCGGTGAATTATATTGACTATACACTTCGTTTTTGAGGATCCACATATCACCAGAAATGTCGGAGATAAAGGTAACGGACAAAGGTGGGGATAGTTTGACCCTGATTGACCATGATGGTTTTCGACTTCCAAAGTTTGGTGGCACGGTGGAACAGTGCAGTCAAATCTTCCAGGGCCTGAAAGAGGCTAAGTTTCGAGATGATGATATATTCATATGTACTCCGGCAAAATCAGGTACGTAATATACTGATAGAGTAGTCACCCCCTGGCAATGTTCTTTGATTTCGCCCCTACTTTGCTACAGAGAACAGTTTCTATATCAGTTAACCCACGCACCCTCCTAAGTATAAGTTTTGTTAGGAACTGCCCCTGTTACACTACGTTGAAAGTGAAATACAATGAAACTTTCAGCTGCAGAAAAGGCCCCCGTTGGCGTCCCTATCGCATGTGCTCATTATTTGCTAACTCACACTCCATTGTGTGGCCACTGTGATTGGGGTTCGTTTGCAAAGATCTTTACCACCAGTGGATAAAACAAACAGTATTTTTCGAAAGACAGTTACTGTACGCGAAATACGCTGAATGCTCAAATTAAGGGTATAAGACTCATTACGTTCCAGATATATGGCAAAATGATTCTCAAAGTGTTCCTTTTTTAATATTGGTGTGACCGACCATTTAATATTGTTGAGGAAAGGAGGGGATGCTTGCTGGTTCCCGGTGACTGTGCTGGGAAAGTGAACACCTTACTCATGTCAGTGATGGACAGTGAGCACGCGCATTTCAACTTTCGTGACGTGAGTGTGTATGGGGGATGGGCTATTTAAATTTGTAACGCAGCTTTACAAATCATGCCCCATATATGTAGATAATGCAGTTTTGAATGTGCGCGATTCCCCGGCCCAGTAGTATCTTGTGTCAAAAAAGTTGCATTAAATTCTTGTTGTATTTATGAGATTGTGATCACAGAGGCAACGCTCTGTGTTAAATATACCGGAACACTCTCCGGTGGCCTAGTGGTTAGAGCGTCCGCCTCTGATGCGGGAGGTCGTGTGTTCGATCCCCGGCCGAGTCATACCAAAAACTTACAAAATTGGTACTAAGAGCTGTCTCGCTTGGCGCTCAGTACTGCAAGGTTAGTGTTAGGATTGGTCGGCCTGGTGTCTGGAGAATGACTGGGTGGGACATCATGCTACATTTCTGCGGCATGATGTCCCAGTTCTAGAGATCACTATAAACTGCCACACTGCAGACATCATAGCGATAAGGCTGAAAAATTGTTAAAGCGACGTTAAAAATCCAAATCACACACACTCACACCAGAATACGGTGCATCGCAACCTAAATTTCATTTGAACACGACGTTTTTCAACCAACGTAAAACACATCACCAGTATATTAATATACATCATCAGTGTAATTAATGAGTTCATACATCAAATGTCTTTAATGATTTCATGCATCAGTGTCTTTTAATGAGTTCATCCATCAAACGTCTTTAATAAGTTCATATATCAAATGTCTTTAATGTGTTCATACATCAAATGTCTTTAATGTGTTCATACATCAGTGTCATTAATGAGTTCATACATCAGTGTTTTTAATGGGTTCATTCATCGACGTCTTTAACGTGTTCATGCATCAATTCCTTTAATGAGATCATGCATCAATATCTTTACTGGGTTGATGCGTCAAGAATGAGGTCATACATTAAATGTCTTTAAGGAGTTCATGCATCAAATATCTTTAATGATGTCATGCATCCAATGTCTCATGAGTTCATGCTTCATGAATCAAATGTCTTTAATGACTTTATATATCAAATGTCTTTAATGAGTTAATACATCAGTATCTTTAAGGAGTTCATACATCAGTGTATTTAATAAGTTTATACATCAGTGTCTCCAATGAGTTCATACATCAATGTCTTTAATGAGTTTATACATCGATGTCTTTCATGAGTTCATACATCAATGTCTTTAATGAGGTGATACATCAATGTCTTTAATGAGTTCATACATCAGTGCCTTTAATGAGTTCATACATCAATGTCTTTAATGAGTTCATACATCAGTGTCTCCAATGAGTTCATACATCAATGTCTTTAATGAGTTCATACATCAATGTCTTTAATGAGTTCATACATCAATGTCTTTAACGAGTTCATACATCAGTGTCTTTAATGAGTTCATACATCAATGTCATTAATGAATTTATACATCAGTGTCTTTAATGAATTCATGTATCAGTGTCTTTAATGAGTATATAAATCAATGTCATTAATCAGTTCATGCATCAATGTCTTTCATGAGTTCATACAGCAATGTCTTTAATGAGTTCATGCATCAGTGAAATTAATGAGTTCATACTTCAGTGTCTTTAATGAATTCATATATCATTGTCTTTAATGAGTTCATGCATCAATGTCATTAATGAGTTCATACATCAGTGTCATTAATGAATTCATATATCAGTGTGATTAATGAGTTCATAGATCAGTGTCATTAATGAATTCATACATCAGTGTCATTCATGAATTCATACATCAGTGTCTTTAATGAGGCGATACATCAATGTCTTTAACGAGTTCATATAACAATGTCTTTAATGAGGTCATACAAAAATGTCTTTTATTAGTTCATGTATTAATGTCTTTAATGAGGTCATACATCAATGTCTTTAATGAGTTCATGTATCAATGTCTTTAATGAGTTCATACATCGATGTCTTTAATGAGGTCATACATCAGTGTCTTTAATGAGTTCATACATCATTGTCTTTAATGAGTTCATACATCAGTGTCAATGAGTTCATAAATCAGTGTCATTGATGAGTTCATAAATCAATGTCATTTCATACATCAGTGTCAGTAATGAGTTCTTACGTTAATGTATTGAATGAGCTCATACATCAGTGTCTTTAATGAGTTCATACATCAGTGTCATTAATCAGTTCATACATCAGTGTCATTAATGAGTTCATAAATCAATGTCATTTTATACATCAGTATCATTAATGAGTTCATACATCAGTGTCATTAATGAGTTCATACATCGATATCATTAATCAATTCATACATCAGTGCCATTAATGAGTTCATACATCAGTGTCATTAATGAGTTCATACATCAGTGTCATTAATGAATTCAACCATCAGTGTCTTGAATGAGTTCACACATCAGTGTCGTTAATGAGTTCATAAATCAATGTCATTTGAGATATCAGTGTTATTAATGAGTTCATGCATTAGTGTCATTTATGAGTTCATAAATCAATGTCATTTCATACATCAGTGTCAGTAATGAGTTCTTACGTTAATGTATTGAATGAGCTCATACATCAGTGTCTTTAATGAGTTCATACATCAGTGTCATTAATCAGTTCATATATCAGTGTCATTAATGAGTTCATAAATCAATGTCATTTTATACATCAGTATCATTAATGAGTTCATACATCAGTGTCATTAATGAGTTCATACATCGATCTCATTAATCAATTCATGCATCAGTGCCATTAATTAGTTCATACATCAGTGTCATTAATGAGTTCATACATCAGTGTCATTAATGAATTCAACCATCAGTGTCTTGAATGAGTTCACACATCAGTGTCGTTAATGAGTTCATAAATCAATGTCATTTGAGATATCAGTGTTATTAATGAGTTCATGCATTAGTGTCATTAATGAGTTCATAAATCAATGTCATTTCATACATCAGTGTCATTAATGAGTTCGTACATCAGTGTCATTAATGAGTTCAAAAATCAATGTCATTCCAAACATCAGTGTCATTAATGAGTTCATACATCAATGTCATTAATGAGTTCATACATCAATGTCATTAATCAATTCATACATCAGTGTCTTTAATGAGTTCATACATCAGTGTCATTAATGACTTCATACATCAGTGTCAGTAAAGAGTTCGTAGATCAATTTATTTAATGATTTCATACATCAATGTCTTTAATAAATTCATACAACCGTGTCAATAATGAGTTTATATATCAGTGTCATTAATGAGTGCATAAATCAATGTCATTTCATACATCAGTGTCGTTAATGAGTTCATACATTAGTGTCATTAATAGGTTCATAGATCAATGTATTTAATAAGTTCATCCATCAGTGTCATTAATGAATTCATATATCAGTGTCATTAATGAATTCATATATCAGTGTCATTAATGAGTTCATAGGTCAGTGTCATTAATGAATTCATACATCAGTGTCATTAATGAATTTATACATCAGTGTCTTTAATGAGGCGATACATCAATGTCATTAATGAGTTCATCCATCAGTGTCATTAATGAGTTCATAGATCAGTGTCATTAATGAATTCATACATCAGTGTCATTAATGAGTTCATACATCAATATCTTTAATGAGTTCATACATCAATGTCTTTAATGAGTTCATACATCAATGTCTTTAATGAGTTCATACATCAATGTCTTTAATGAGTTCATGTATCAATGTCTTTAATGAGGTCATACATCAATGTCTTTATTGAGGTGATACATCAATGTCTTTAATGAGGTCATACATCAGTGTCTTTAATGAGGTCATACATCAATGTCTTTAATGAGTTCTTACGTCAATGTCTTTAATGAGGTCATACATGAATGCGTGAAATTTGATCCGGTCCAAGATGTTGTTGGTAAGCATTAGCTCACAAAACGGTGCGGCCTTATTGATGACTTCTGGTGCGTTGTTACCGGCACGAATTGATCTCAAGAGGTTTTTCAATTGATCAGCACGTTCGTTAGGGTAACACAGTCAACCAAGTCCTTCTCATTGTTTGTTCATAACCCTGGCAAATGTTTTGACTTCAGGGTCGGATTCATGCAAGGGTTCAGATTAGTTTCGGCCATTGTTGGTAATTTAGATTTTTTTTTTTAATTTTACTGCGCGCTCGCTAACTATGTTGAATGTTTTCTTTCGTGTGGCTTAATATATTTGTACCCACGGAGGTGTAGGTAGATATTTTGGTGTGAGTGTGGATGTTTGTTGCTCGTAGCAGTTGTTTTAGCTCATATGCGCTTTGTTCTGGTTAATATAATCGTTGTTGTTTTCTTTTTTTCTGCGTGTATTTGATCCGCGTATTCCTGTGTTTATTCAGGTTCGGTTGCAGTTGCTTCTTCGGCCGGTTTTCAGTGGTTGGTAGAAGTGATCACGACCTAGGACCCTGTTTTGTCGTGTGTATTTCGTATGTGTGATCTTTCATCGCTTTCTTTGCCGGGTTAATTTTTCCAGCTTGATCCAAAGGAAGTATTTGATAACAAAAATCAAACAACTCAACAGATGCTTGTTTAGACGTAGTAAGAACCCTATATACCCACTTGATTTATACATTTTTTATAACCTGTGTTGCTTTTTGATCACTAAATTTTTTTCATTGGGTTGTATATAAAGACCTGCATAGATGGGGTTCAAAGATCAACATGCTACTATATTCATTAGCATATTGCTTTTTTGCTTTCATCATTGATTCGAATGCAGGTGGTGGTGGTGGAAGCTTTTGAGGTAATTATTTGATGGTTTGACTTTCTCTATTCTTTTCAATTTCTACGAGGCCTTCTTTGATTTCCTTAATCCCTGTGGCAATAGTCCAATAGTCTCTGCAATTGGTTATACTGCTTTCTTAAAAAGCCTAGGTGCGTTGAGCTATCTTACGAATTGGACCCGGTTCTTCTTCTGTTCCCGGTAGCATTGTCTCTTTTTCCACTGTTGCGCTTGTTGCCCTTCTAACATCCTCAGCACATTCTATAGTTGCCTTTGTTGGTTTAATCAGCAGTGCAAATGTTTGTTCAAATCTCTTTTTGAGATCTTCTCATGCAGTTTCTTTTGACTGTAACATACCTTTGGCACTGTTGAGGCCTTCTGTAACATCAAAAATTAGTTCCTGGTGCTCACGAGCCGTTTTACGGCGTCCTTGTTATACCCTTCTAAAACACCACTGGCAGAAAAAGGCATTTTATAAGACTATCATGAATGTTAAATTGTTGTGTTAAGACATTGTGTCTAAAGCAGCTCGATGTGTTTTCGCGGTCCACTTGTCAAATGAATTTTAAGAAAGCTATATAGGTCCCCTGTGACCTCAGCCAACATATCACGATGTTCATCCCGCTAGTGGTCAGCGGCACGCCAAGTCCAATGAATGTTTGCAAGACGATTCGCATCAATACCACCCAATAACATCAACAAGTTACAGTTGTCTCTGATAACTTTAGGCACATGTGCGTATTGTGGAGTCAAATATACCACATCCGTGTTATTTTTGCTGACCTTATGAACATATTCTTGTGGCATTGATTTAGTGTTCACACATCACATCCTCTTAAACGGCAAGATTATTCTCACTTGAATCATGGTCATAAATGGTAGGTGCTTCATCAATTGTGGAAAAAATCAATGGTGGACGACAGAGTCGTCCCAGCTTTGCCACTCAACGATTTGCCATCCAGGGCCTCCTTTTAATCCTTGAGAACACCCTAACAGATTTGATCACCAGCAGATTGCGCAAACGCCATACAACCGATCGTATATTAACCATCTCAAAATTTTATTTAATAACATATCAGCTTTTCGTGATCCAGCTGGACCAATGAATGCGTGAACTGAATTTGGAAATATTGAACTGGCCCCAATGGCATTATGATTGGATGGTTTATGTGTCGCTTACGCCGAGAAATAAATGATATTGAATTTCCTATTTCGTGATGCCTTTGAATAGTATATTTTGTATAGCACAATCATATATTTTACTGTGTGCGTTGTCGCATGAACACTCGTTCCGCAATTCCAACTCGCTCTTACTGTTAATCCAACTTAAACGTAATAGTATTAATGCTATTACAGAAATTTGTGTTCGATAATGCAGTCCAATGAAGTCCACTTTCATAGCAACCGGACTTAAACAAGTTGTCGCCGTTGATGTGGCTACTTCATTAAGGACATTACCAGGAACTCCTTGGAGCAATTATCATGGTGAAAAACATAACCTGGATGCAATTATTTTGGGTCTGTGACAAGGGATGAGATTCGACTCGATTCTAAGAACCAAGCA
This sequence comes from Megalonaias nervosa, assembly GCA_016617855.1. Taxonomy (NCBI): domain Eukaryota; kingdom Metazoa; phylum Mollusca; class Bivalvia; order Unionida; family Unionidae; genus Megalonaias; species Megalonaias nervosa. The sequence goes on along the minus strand of JAECUM010006705.1, from coordinate 44,875 downwards.
AAGCCGGGTGGAGCTCCAGCACATCGTGTTTATGCTGCATGTTGCTGACATGACCTTGTTTATAAAACATCAAACTATATACGTGTACGACATAGTGCTGATATAGATCTTATTCATTCTTTTAACTCAGCACTTTGAGAATGAATTTCTATATGGAACATGAAAGGGGGTATGAAGGCCAAGATTGCACTTGGTGGACAGAGTCCACTCATAGGAGGTACAATATGTTCATGGTTTCTGAGCGGATTTTATCCAAATATATTACAATCCTCGCGTTTATTGGAGAGGAGAATCCGCTGTTGAAAATTTGGCAATAGCAGCAAAGGCCATCCATGGTCCTACTCGAGCGTAGATGGCCAAGTTTACCTAACAGTGCCAAGAAAATTTCACACTCGGTTGGTTTGATGTACAAATACCAAATGAGGTTCATCAGGCTGATCTCTTATTTCCTCCACAGGATAGTATATGTGCTTGGATCAATTGCGCATATACATGTGCTCGCTTACAAGTTCGATGTTTCAAGTACATACAAAGAAATGGATTATTAACCTCGGGAGATTCAGCAAGTGTCGCAGATACACTTGAATGTATCTATGCACGCAGACCATTAAATTGGCCATGATTATTGCAAGTCGATCCAAGTAAAGAATTTCTTGGATAAGTTACTATATTGTTGGCAAAACATCTTGTATGGGTTAGAGATATTAATATGCATCGAGATCAACCTATTTTGGAACGATTTTATTGTACACTTGCGCTTTGGTTATTCGGACATCAGTTCGCACAAGAATTAATATGAGACCTTATAGTCCAGAGCGATCACACAAATGGGTAACACGACTTCCATTCGTCTAACGTGCACTAAATAATCAAACCACACGAACTTTTGGATTAAAACCAACTAATGCAATTCGGCAAAAGACTTTGAGTTACATATGAAATGATTTCACAACCACCGCCATTAGAACCACTCGGAAGTGATTTTGTTCGGGATTTATATACACCAGGAGAGTTAGAAAGCGGACAAGGGCGCGCTACCAACACAGTATGGTCCATTTACACCTTAAGGTCAGATTGATTTTCCACGACAACCAATAGGTTAATCTTTTGGGACCTGCAGACCGCTCAGCGGACCAACCAATGCAGGCAAAGTGTGTGATAGGAATTACAAGTCATTCTAGGGAATACGGAATTAACACCAAAGATCTATTTTATAACGTTAACGTTAGCGCTGTCATCTGCTCTCAAGACAAACCGACAATATACATGTCATTGCCAACGGGAATCCAGAAAAGTTCGTCCCTATGAAAGAGAAAGAAGAACCCAAATACAAATGCTTAAAATACAATTTTCTACATCAAAAGTCATTTTTACGTTTGAAACAAATGCCCACACATACAGAACTGGGACAGTTATGAAGTAAAGGGAACAAGCATATATCAAAACATTTTAACTTTTTGATGGAAGAGGGTCACCTTGAAAGGCTTGCTAGTTCATCACAGCCTGGGGTCGGATAGTTGTCCACACTAATACAGTTGTTTTTAACAAATGTCATTGTAAACTCGTCTACCATTATTTCTGTTATATTGTTTATTCCAAAAGTGTGCTAAGGCAACGTGGGTTCTCATATATAATACAGACACAGCTAGTTTTATCGGAAGAGTGTATGTGAAAAAATGCATGGGTATCTCAGGAGTGTATTGATCTATGGCCCGGCGGTAAGGATGAGCTTGAAAAGAGTGTGTGTGAAAAGGCAAAGGTGTCTCAGGAGAGCATTGATCTATGGCCCGGCAGTAAGAATTTGCTTTTGAAGTGTGTGATTTAGATTTTTTAACGTAGCTTTATCAATTTTAGTCTTGTCGCTACGATGTCTGCGGTGTGGCAGTTTATTATGAAGGCTAGCACTGGGAAGACATGCCGCAGATATCTAGCATTATGTGCCACCCAATTACATTATCCTGACACCAAGCCGACCAGACCCAACACTAACGTCTTAATGCTGAGCGCCAAGCGAGGCAGTTGCTAGTACCCTTTTTATAAGTCTTTGTTATGACTCCGTCGGGTTTCGAACATGCGCATCCTCATCCCGCAGCGGATGGTCTAACCACTTCGGGCACCGAAGCGGTCAAAGTTTGAGAAGAATGTGTGTGAAAAGGCAAGGGCGTCTCAACAGAGTATTGATCTATGTCCCGGCAGGAGGGGAAAGCTTTAGAGAGGAACGGTGCAGAGGTACCACCTTAAATTCCTTTCCAGGTCCACCCTATTCTTGTATTTGTAACTTTATAGCTATTTCTTGTTTGCACCGTTTATCACCGTTGATCACTCAATTAGTTCTGGTGCATTATACTCGTTTTTAGCAAGATATGAACTCACGGAGCCATGCTTTGTTTGTGACCAATCAGAAGGGTCGTTCAACCTCATAATTTTCCAACCATGCGTGTTGGAGCTTCCGAGTTCGATTACTTGTGATATAATTAACTTGGTACCTTCTCTATACTGCAAAGTTTAAATATATGTTACTTTCTTTGAGGTCCGAATACTCAAGTCAAAGGAACCATTCAGAAACATTCATTCGAATTATGTGCCCACAATATTCACGTAATGAGAAAGAAGTCCTTTTAGATTCCGAAACAAACATGTATATTTTCAAATCGATTCATACATTGAAATATGTAGATAGTTACAATTTGAAACTCGAAACATGGAGTGAATAAGGCAAAGTACGTTCTTGTGCCTTGTGGCTAACATGACATTGTAATAATGTGTCCATACATATTAATGCATTGATTCCTATAACAAATACTTTTATCTTTTTGTTCTTCTCGAATGCACTGTTATTCAATATTATGAACATCAATTAAGCATTCTTCACACTCCATAAATATGATGTTCCGCTCTTTGTTTTCTTCAAATATGAGTTTGATCACATTTTTAAAGATAAAATTATTAAATTATTATCGAATAATAACATAATCATCTTCCTGTTGATTTGCGACCAAACTATCTCCAACTGTTCAAACGTTCGATACAGAACTCGTACATTTGTTCTGTGTGAGAAGACATTGTTTAAAATGTTCAGTTGTCTTCTCAAACATTGGGCGAGTGGCGTGCAGTCTTCGGCGACACCTAGAGTCAAAAGTGGAAAAAGAGTATATTTTGGTACCAACACCCACCCACCACACACACCAGACTACAGTGGCACACAGTATTAGGTTATAACAACGTATTTTGTGTGATATAATAACGTTATTGCAGGGTGAAGGAAGCCTTTTTTTGTTTCTTTTTCATATTGAAAATTATTCGTTAAAAATAAAATATGTAATTTCAAGTTAATGGCCATTTGAAAAAGATATTTAATTATTTTCACAATGTGAGTAAATCAATTTCTAGGGACTCACTGGATCCAACAGATTCTCGGCTTTATGATCGGGGGAGTCACGGATAGCTCCATCACGTCTGGACCTCCTGGAAACTTTCTAGAGGCAAGATCAATGGAATTTCACGACAAGACGCCTTCCCCTAGGGTCTTCTTTACGCACCTACCCTTTAGTCTCCTGCCTCGGGACATACTGGTCAAAAAATGCAGACTGATTCACTGTCTTAGAAATCCCAAAGACCAAGCCGTGTCCTTTTTTCACCATACAAAAGGAATAAAACTATACGAGTACGATGGAAAATGGGAGAATTATCTGGATATGTGGCTGGAAGGAAAACGTAAGATATATTTTCATTCATAATTTGTTTATGTGTATTTCATTGCTTCATTCGAAAGTAAATTATAAGTTGCAGTATTTTTATCATTTGAAAGAAAATAGCCAAGACAATCCTTTCTTTATCGGAACTATTAAGTTTCGTTGATGGTAGAGAAATCTTCTTGTCTTAGACTGGTAACATGTTATCGATGTCAGCTCTCTCTCTCTCTCTCTCTCTCTCTCTCTCTCTCTCTCTCTCTCTCTCTCTCTCTCTCTCCATTTTGAAGACTTAATACCCAACTTGCCCGTCTCTTGATCTTTCCCAGCTTTTTGCCCTCACTGTCCGTCTCATTAACTTTCACAATTCTGAAGCGCTATTAACCTAATTACCCGTATAATTAACTTTTGCCATTATAAAACGTTATTGCCCTAAATGGCCGTTTCTTTAACGGTCGTCATTTTGAAGTGTTATTCCACTAATTAACCATCTCTTTAGCTTTCGTCATTTTGAAGCGTTATTACCCTAACTGCCCTTCTCTTTAACTTTCGTCATTTTGAAGCGTTATTACCCCAATTGCCTATATGTTTAACTGTCGTAATTTTCAATCGGTATTGCCTTAATTGCTCTTCTCTTTAGCTTTCGCTATTTTGATCCTTTATTACCCAAATTGACCGTCTCATTAACTTTCGTCATTTTGAAGTGTTATTGCCCTAATTGCCCGTCTCATTAGCTTTCGTCATTTTGAAGTGTTATTGCCCTAATTGCCCGTCTCATTAACTTTCGTCATTTTGAAGTGTTATTGCCCAAATTGCCTATCTCTTTAACTTTCGTCATTTGAAGTGTTATTGCCCTAATTGCCCGTCTCATTAACTTTCGTCATTTTGAAGTGTTATTGCCCTAATTGCCCGTCTCATTAGCTTTCTTCATTTTGAAGTGTTATTACCCTAATTGCCCATCTCTTTAAGTTTCGATATTTTGAAGTGTGTTTGTCTTAATATCCCGTCTCTTTATCGTTAGTCATTTTGAAGCTTTATTACCGTAATAACTTTCGTCATTATGAAGGCGTTATTATCCTAATTGCCCATCTCTTTAACTTTCGCCATTTTAAAGCATTATTACCCTATTTTGCCAGCCATTAGAAGAGTAATTGCAATAATTTCCGCCTCTTTAACTTTTGCATCAGCAACTCATACTTATTGAATGGGAAATGAAATTTGCACAGAGATTGATATTATTAACTTGCTGCTTCCGGCATCGTCATGTTTGGGCGAAATTGTCCCTGAATGCGCATTCTTTTAATGTTGGTTTCAGGAGAGTATCTTTGCTAAGATTTGTTTCAAGTAAATGTGGCATGTATGTGTGTATACTGACGAGGCCTTGAAAGTCATTGATGACTGGCTTTCTGCGTTCTCATTTAGAAGAAGTGTGGTCTCTGATCGCATGTTTTCGTACTTTTGATTTATGATGTATACTGTATTAGGAATTATACAATTTCAACAAAACATAGCATGTATCCTTTATTTACGAAATCTTGAATGCGGTTGGTTTAGAAGCTTTATGTCCCCTGATTGTATTACGTCCCCTGACTGTATGTTATCATAAACGTTGGTGTCTGGAGCATACATCTACCAATGAATGATCGACTTCACTTAGTTTCGCTTTACTGCCATTTCCAGTTTACTGCGTCCTGGTATGGAGTAGGGCCTGATTTTATGTTGATTCCGTTTGGCTTTGCACTCTTGAAACGTCAATAATCGTTACATTGTAAACACATTTCTGTGCTAGAAACCCTTGAAACAACATTTAAAGAGTTTGTCATCCCGCTTAAGCAGGCTTGAATGGGAGTATTATATGTATCGCTTGTTATAGTCTCGCGGATTAACTCATTTGCCTTTGCAAAAAAAACCCGTCTTTTTTCTTGTCTTCTTTTGTTGTTTTCTGTTTTCTATTTGGTTTTGTTTTTGTTTTTTTTTTTTTGTTATTGTTGTTGTTGTTTATGCTTGTTATTCTTTTTATTTATTTCTTTGTCTTCTGCGTGTGTTGGGGGAATGGAAGAGGAGGGGCAGTGGCGCAGTTTTCCTTCTAAGATAACGAGATATTCGTTACCCACATCAAAACATTATTGTCATACTTTAAATTTTGACACGTTATGAAATAGATATACACTGGACAAATACATAGGAAAATATTTCAGATTTCGGCGAAATTATTTTTTAATTTCAAGTGAAGTTTGACTCATCGCTCTCATGTTATACTTTTCTATAACTTTTCACTCCGAAATCTCACAACAACACCTTGTTGAACGTAGGTGACCATGTACACATTATTCGGTTTGTCCTTTAAACATTTGTTCACATGTGTTACATCTAATCCAATTATGCATTAAATTCTAACAGTTATGAGAGCTGTTCTTCAACGTGCAAAGACATGGAGTTATGCTGTAAATAATAATTCCATTGTTACGAGTCTATGCTCTTAAAATAAGTAAAAGAACAGAGTGAAAAGCATCAAGCCTTATAAAATTCAACAAATAATTTACTTCCCTAGAATCATCATCATCATCAATCCCTTAACCCAAGAGGTCGTTGGGGCACCGCAGTTAACTTAGCAACCAATTCTCTCCATCTTTCCATGTTCTCTACTACCCTTTGGGAATCTTCAAATCCCATGCCAGTCCACTCCTTCATGTTGTCTTCCCACCTCTTTTTCTGTCTGCCTCTTCTTTTGCACCCTCTCACTGTGCCTTGCAAGATTGTTTTTGCCAGTCCATATGATCTTGAGACATGACCGTACCACTTCAGTTTGCGCTTCGTTACAGTGGTCAAGAGGCTCGTTGGATCCTGTTGTGGACTTCGTTGGTTATATGGTCAATGTATGAGATGCCCAAGATCTTGCGGTGGCATTTCGTTTCAAATGTTTGAATCCTTTGTAGATCTGATGTGAGCGTCCATGTTTCACAAGCATACAGAAAGATAGATATGACAATCGAGCGCATCAGCCTTATTTTGGAACCAAAAGCAATGTTGGTATCTTTCCATATTGGTCTCAACCTTGTTATTGTTGCTGTTGTCTTGGTAATCCTGCAAAGTTGTTCTGGTTTGGAGCCCTCGTCTGTGGTAACTGATCCCAAGTACATGTACTTAAAGCTTGTGACTCTTTCCAGCTTCTGTCCACTGACCTTTATTTCTGCACTGATGCCATTGTTGTTGTTTGTCATCAGTTTGTTTTATTCGGCGCTAATCTCCATACCGTATGCTGTGGAGGTTGTGTCCAGGCGTTCAACCAAGTCAGCCAGTTCTTTTTCATCTCTTGCTTAACCATCAATATCGTCTGCGAAGAGAAAGTTTGTGATTGTTTTTCCTCCGATACTGACAGTGCCCTTGTGGTCATGCAAGGCATCCTCCATGATCCTTTCCAGGAAAATGTTGAAGAGTGTAGGTGACAGTATACATCCCTGTCTGACTCCAACTGTTGTTCGAAACCACTCTCCTCTGCTGCCATTGATGAGGACAGCACTGGTGGCTTTGTCATAGAGGTGCTCAACAACCTGCACCAGGTTTGAACTGATATTGTACTTCCTCATAGTTGCCCATAAGGCTGCATGCCATACTCTATCAAAGGCCTTTTTGAGATCTATAAAAACGAGGTATAGATTCTGTTGGTGCTGAAGGTATTTCTCGCAAAGGAATCTAAGATTGAAGATTTGTTCTGTGGTGCTCCTTCCTGCTCGGAAGCCTGCCTGCTCTTCAATAATTTTCTCAGCTTGAGGCTATAGTCTGTTGAGAATTATCTTCAGCATGACTTTGCTCGGGTGACTGATCAAACTGATGGTTCTGTAGTTTTGTCATAGCTGTAGGTTTCCTTTCTTCCCTACAATACAAAGTAAAAATAAAAAAGAAGTTACGGTATTGCGAATTAAATCCAAATATAATGATAGAATTACAGATACAAGTCCTAATAATTTAATGTTCTGAATAAACCTTAGTATAAATCCAAGTTAAGTCCAATGCTAATCATGTTGATGTACCTGTCGCGGCCTGTATTGTTTTCTTTTACCAATAGTCTTTGACAGAAACACAGTAATATAATTCCACGTTTGAATTCACTATAAATCCCAGCGAAAGTCTCTGTCCAATAATATTATCTTTTTATGAGCATTCTCTATTTCAGAGAAAATAATCTTTCAAATAAATACTTAGCAGCAGGGAGGGCGAATCCTACGACCTTTTAGGAGGGTTATTTTTGAAAAATAAAGCTTCCAACAAAAACAAAAACACAAGGTCAATAACGTCAAACAGAAGCCTCTAACCGACCCAGACTTCTCTAATTGGGTTAGCTCATTTTGCTACTTTATCTTTGACGTTTGTGTTTTCGTTTTTGTATGCGTGTTTGTTTACCCGTGTAGATGTAGAGAGGTACACGAACATGTAGCATGCTACATCTTCTGTCTTTGTCACTGATAAATGCAGAAAAAAACAAGAAGCATATCGTTCACAAGTTTGGTGTGCATTGTACATGCCTCCCCTGCGTGCAATCCAGGTAAGCTAATTTTAGATTTCCAGGTTAGATTATTGTACAGGAGTACAATAGACCTGCATGACATCCGGCAGAAATGTATATGCGATTATTAAATGCAGATATTTTATACGGTGTTTGGAAATTGAAATAAATCCGCGCTGCAGTTAACGCAATTATACAACAATTGTGATTTATTCAGTATATTGATCGCTTGGAGGAATCACCCGTTAGGTAACTTCATATTAATGTTTCAAACATATATCTGTAAGGATGATCCGTGGTGCAGTGCTAACGTGGCAAATTCTCATACTCGAGGTCTGGCGTTCTAGTCCCGTGACTGACAGATTTGTCGACGGTGGGCGATATTTCGCAATTTTTCATTAATAGATGGGGGTTCCACCCGAAGGTGAATTCATTGCACAATAAATATTTGTTTTCAATAAAAATATTTCTGAATCTGAATCTGAATAAAATTAAAAATATTTCTGAATCAGAAATTGCCTTAACGCTATTACTTTGCTTGGAATCGCCGTTGGAAAGCTAACATCGAATTCATTAGTGGCTGATCTCGCTGATATCCTCGTGGTTGTTGGCGGTGTAGTATTAGCGACGATTTGTTGTGTTAATTCTTGTGACGTAGTCATTATTATTTACTTCCTGATTTAAATTAAGGTGACTCTGTCCTCGTTGGAGACGATGGGGTTTTGTTACCAGTTGCTTCATGGTAAAGCTTAATAATTTCTGCGAATTCCTGATCTGATATTATTCCATCATTGAGCCCTGATGATATCAGCGATGATAATTTGGCGTGTGCGTGTGTTTCCTCTGATAGCAACGTTGTATATTCGAATAATTTATTAGCCACACACGTAGATATTTTGTTTTGCGATGATATTAAGAATACCAGCAACACCGGTTATAACTGCAACACCAGTTCCTATTGCTGGTGCTATCATGTATGACGCTGATAATGATCCGATTATAGTTGCTATTCTAGCGGCTACGGCAGATGCAGAATATACAATTATGTCAGTAACAACGATACGTCTGCGGTATTTTTACGTTTGCTGTATACTCATCAAGGATATTTTTCAGCTGGGTCTGCAACAAACACACTTGTTTGTATCTGTAATGTTGCGCTGCAACATTGCGTTGAAAGTCAATCGATTGGTTCATTATATAATTTAATTAGGTGGTAGTTAAGCGACTAATTCAAGACACCAACAATACAACACACCGATGCCTTGTTTATCTGGTACCATCACCAATGTTACATCGTCGTTTTGATCCACTACTACTAGCACAGGTCCAGAAGATGCATTAGCTGGAAAACGTCGTCTAACTGTGGTAGATACTGTAAATGTTTCAAAACCGAGTACTGAGAATCTGTACATACCGGTAACCTAAGCAAGATATCTAATGGATTTATTTTGTGGTTCCCAAATTTCCCAATCCAGACGCTACTGTATATACTACATTATCGGTGATTTTTTCATGTCAGAGAGTTTGACGTCGACGGCTGCTGGATTTCCAAAAAATTCATCAATGGTTTTATTTGAGTTTCTACGAAAATTCAAAAACGTAAGTAGTATAATCAGATCTAAATGTAGCCAATCCATCATTGTTTGTCATCAGCGAAGTCATCGTCAGAATGTTGCTATACTCGACATATTTTTTGTTGCAGAGTCATCGTTTGATTCTGGTTCTCTAAGACCAGTAATTTTATTATTGGACATGTTCAGAGAACCAGTCATTGTATCACCGGCTGATAACAAAATATCATCGATCTCAGTTCTGATCGTGGCATTGTTGCTGTCTACGTATCGTTTTGTTGCCACAGCATCGTCTGATTTTGGTTCTCTCGCAGTTATAGTTGTATTTCTGCTCATGTTAAGATCACCCTACATACTATCTCCAATTTTTCTGATTCATCCAGCAATCTCTCCCATGAGTGTTAAAACTGATTCCTCAGAGTTTTTAATTTTACCGTTTTTAGTAAATACCGCTAAGTTATTTTTGGTTGCATCTGGAACTCCCAGAATAACATCTGTCAGCGGGATATTACTCGTCTTTAATCATCCCTGTTGATCCTGAAAAACAACAACTTCATTTTGGTCCACATCTACGAGACGCAAAAGATTAGCTATCTCGTCCATGATACGATCAAGTGTTGCTAATTTGGATAATTCACCTTGAGGATTGAGACTCCGAGAAAATCTTCTGAAAATATGTACCAATGTATATTCAATAAGGCATGTTTAAAATGTTGGACAACATGATATACTCATGCATGACTTTATGAGGCCGTGTTGTTGATGATGACAGCGTCGAGTACAGCAGTTCCTTCACGGCCACATATTGGCGGATCAGTTATTGTCTGTGTTGGTAATATTGAATACCATACGGGAGTGTTTTTAAGTGTGTTAACATATTTTCAAAATTCCTTCGGTGGTGCCAGCCCATATGAATCAAAAAAACAATTCCACGTGGATCAATCGCGTATGCAACCCAATGTGTACCTGGACAAGAACTTCCATCGAGATTAATGATACCGGTCTCAACACGATTTGGTTGTTTTGGTAATTGATCACGCATATAAACACTTTTGAAGGTTTTGATATTTAATCGCTCAGCAGCATCAAGTAAATCAAAATTGGACATGGGAAGTATCAACGATGTGTCCCGGGCAGTCTTAGACCTTACCCTATGGATTGACCGTACCATGAATGAGGAGTTTCTGGCAGTCTTAGACCTTTCCCTTTTTTGGAAGTTTTTAGTCCTCGTCCTGTTCCTTTCTTTAATGCCATTCCAGCGGCAGTTCCAATAGCACCAAGTGCAGCTGCTTTTGCAACAGCTGTGGCTGCAGCGGCTATCAACGCTGGTATAGCTGCAAGAAGTGGAAATATACCACCCATCTTGATTGCGTCTTTAATGACACACGCAGAAAGATTAAGTCGTAAACCAGTCGCTGATCGTTTGGCGTCATTGAAGTGCCTGAGTGGACGCTCTGTCATTGATAGTTCATTTGGACCACCTACAATTGTTCTGATTTCAGTAATATTTTCATTCCCGATTTCTTGATTGATACTGATTATGGCTTTTTAATCTGACCAGGAGTCAGAGTAACATTAACATGATGATATGATATTATGAGATCATGAGCGATTTAATTACATGTTTTCCACTGGGGCATCAATGAATCTCATTCGTTCACCAACACTTTCAAGCAACATTACTTTATCTGAGCGTATAACAGCAATTGCTCTGTAACCACCAGGAATAATTGGTGGACCAGGCATTATTGGTGGTGATCGTTCTACACAAGTTCGGAAGTGTATATCAACGACAGATTGCCTGAGTAAATCTGGATGTTCCAACGAAAAGTAATAAATCGGATACAGCGTTGTAAAATCCCTCTGATATATTTGCAAACCAGAATCAACATTCTCATCACCCCCCATAAATGTCATCAGCCGATGATAAGCACGTGCTACATGGTTGTGATCAAAACTTAGTAATACTTCTTCGGCTGGTTCCTGATGCCCATTTATCCTTAAAAAAACTTCACTAACTCCAAACGTGTCAAATACCATTGGATTTCGTGTTTGTGTGTTTTCTCGTGCATTTTCCTGAAATGCTATGAATATATGTCGCGGTGCAGAAACACTCTGCTGTGATGCTATCTGCCATGTAAATAAACCAACAACTTCGCTTGAAATACTTTCTGTGGTCATCGTAAACCATGACAATGTTGAGTTACCACCTTGATCCATGAAAGAGAGCAAACGCTGTTCTTCGGTGATCGATGGAGTCATTACTGGCATCCACAACGGAAATTTTGTTAGTTTTATTATTCCTGCACCAACTGCTCTGGGTCGCCAGATTGCTTCATTGTCATTGTCTTTTCTAACAAGTACAACTGCATGCTTGGCTCCGAAAATAACCTTTCTGACATGTCTACAGAATCCAAATATATGCGTTAGTGGAATAACACATGACAATTCTTCTTCATCATTTAACATTGATCTACGTGCGGCAGACCATAAGTTGAAGTCTTCATTCATTGATGCAACTGAGTCCCCAGCTGCATCCATTGCCACGTTTCTGCTTTCTGGATGATCAGTTGTATCCTTTGCAAACATCATTAACGAACCAGCTGATCTCGAGTAATCATCGCTGTATCTTGCAATACCAAGTATCGTCGTGGCAATAACGACATTTCCAGGCATGATTCAATGGGTCTTCCGTCAATCATGTATATGGCACTTTTAAATAACCCCATAATGCCATTGTTAACAAAACCAGGTTATCTAAAATTCCGTGTGCTGAACCATCTGCTTGCAAAAGTCTACATTCTACTTCAATAAATGCCCCAGCCAGAAGGAAATATCTACTTGTATCATGAACTTGTAATTCTATTTTTCCACGTTGGTTTGGTTCTCGTGCTTCATAAGAATAATATTGATAATCACGCGTCGATTCATCCTTGAGAACAGGTGCGTCCATGTCAAATGCGGGATCAGATACACGTTTAATCATCTTTATTGTACGTGCTCTCGTCTAACACGAAGACCACTTCCTGCTATCACACTAGCAGTTATATTTTGTTTTCTTTTTCTGATAGGGGTACAACAGCCAACTCTGCTAGTTTTTGATTCGCAGCTTGATTGACTACTAACATTTGCGGGCATAGCTTCTGTGCTGGGTAATTTTACTGGCTGAGGTCGGACCGCTTGCGGTCTGCGTATTAATCGTGCTAGTCTATCCTTGATTGCCGACAATGCTTTACCGGCAACATCACCAACAACACCAATACCTTAATCACGAACAACATCAATAGCTTTCATTCCCAGTTACTTTGCAATCGGTATTGCCTTTGAGGCCATCCCTCTAAATAAACGCTGAACAACATCCCCGTAAATCGCTTTGTTCGTAGGTAATTGCGAATTTATCACCTTGACCATGATCGGTCCACGTTGTGCGTTATGTATGATCGTCTTATTTTCTTGTCACTGATCTAATTGTATTCCCTTAATCACTGTGGTAATCATCAACAATTTCAGCGATGAGAGACCGATAAACATTAATATCCATGATACCACCTGTAAATAATCTCTGACAAATAACAGCTGCTTCATTAACGATTTCTGGGGAATTATTACCGGCTTGTTTTCCGCCAATCACAATTTCTAGTCTCTCCACATCTGCAAGGACGTTATTGGGACATGCAGCAATAAGACCACTTCCTCGAGTAGCAAAATACCATTTACAGTTACACCGGGGTTAGGCGACGGTTGTCTCTTTCGTCGAGATATCTGCTTTCTTGGTGATATAACTGGCGTTCCAACACCTTTTTTCATTTCATAAACTTTATCAACAAAATCATCATATTCTTTTTAATATTTTCTACTGATTTGTGGAATATCTTTGTACTCGCGAAATACCCTGGCAGCCCATTCGTTTTCTGAAGTGTTATAAAACTCTGGCTCTAGAAACTGATGCCGCAGCTGATATCCCGCAGCAGCAACCTTAACAGGATCATTAATAACGTCTACATAACCTTGCCGATTAAAATACCTACTTTTTAATTCTGGTTTTGACAAATCCTCGACAATATTTTTAACATCTTGAATTTCAGCACGTGTTTCATCTGCAGATTCCATAGCTTCTTTAATTTGTTTTGGTAATGCTTCGATAACCTTCTGTGTCGCAGTTGTAGCCTCATCAATCTTTTCGGTTGGTTTAACAATTGGTTTCAATAACTGTTCTGTGTCTGCAGAGAATTCCGCTTGTGTTTGTTGACGTTGATGTAATTTTTGCTTGACAGAATCACGAACTGGGATATATTTCTTAACTGACTCTAGTCGCTGTCGAGCTAGTTTAGATGTATGAGATTCCATTATTGATATAACAATGATTTAATTACACCACACTTGAGCAGCAGTGAGGGCGAAGACAAAAATTGAGTGTCCGACGCATAAAAGAAAACGCATACAAAAACGAAAACACAAACGTCAAAGATAAAGTAACAAAATGAGCTAACCCAATTAGAGAAATCTCGGTCGGTTAGAGGCTTCGGTTTGACGTTATTGACCTTGTGTTTACGTTTTTGTAGGAAGCTTTATTTTTCAAAAATAACCCTCCTAAACAAGTTGTAGGATTAGCTCTCCCTGCTGCTTAATTTGAAGAAATAAATTCCAGCCCAAATAAACACTGAACACAACGACAATACAAATTTATTCTGATAGATCTTAAGCACAACTGAAAAATCTTTCCAGTAACACAGTGGCAAGATCGTAAAGTCCACTACGTCACCTCAGGTCACAATTAGCATTTCCTAAAAAATTGTCTAATGGAAAATGACCTTCAACAAAGTTCCTAATGTTTACCAAATAAAATGTTAGTTATTATTAGAACTCCTGTTGCTAAAATTAGAATATATATAATCTGAATAATGTCGGGTATCCCAGGAAAATTGTAGTGGAATCGAAATAACCTAGACACGCACACAAATAAACATATTTATTTCTATTAATAATGATCATGATAATAAACCCATGCACACAGAGAATATTTTAGCTATGTTTTAGTTGTTTACAAATAAATAATAATAAAAGAGTCAATAATTCAGGTCAAGTAGAAAATAAACTTTATTTTGGACAAGGTTAAGTCCAACATAAAATGTTCCATTACAATAGCAGTTAATGAAATAAATAAAAAAATATATAAAAGAAAAAACTAACAAACAATGCAAATTAAATATACATAACCACATACATTGTTTTCTCAAATCTGATTGGTTATTGAGGTTTATACGTGTACATGTATGTAAGACAACATGCCAAATTACATCTCATTCCAAGGTAGAAATAGAAAATCTTAGTAAACTGATTTTTCCTCAAAACCAACATAGTGATATGGTCCCGTGGGCTTTCTGTTTTATGTGGTTTCAATGTATGCTTTTGTTTTTCATTAAGTTGACTTTGGTAACTGGTTTGACTACGTCATGCAGTTGGAGAAAGCGATAGACAACCATCCGGATCTCCCCATTCACGTGACTTACTTCGAAGTCATCAAAGAGGTGAGTAAATAAAAAGTATTGTTCTCCAAAAATGATTTATTCCTGATTTGTACGAGTGGACGAAGACATCTCTCCATAATGCCATCTTCAGTTTTCACGGGAGTGTTTAATGATTTTGATTCTTTCTTTGCTGGTTTTAATGCTCTTTTAACACGTTAGTGTCATTATCTTGCCTAGGAAAAAGGAGTACTGTGACTTTCCCATGGACACACATATTGTTTAGCCTATACTGTCTGAAATTACGTAGCAGAAAAGAGCGAAAACATGCAAGCTTTCTAAAATTCAATAAATGTTATATTGTCCTTGGATACAAAGTGAAACTTTAAAAAGGAACATACAGTATTGCGAATTGAATACACAATAGTCCTGAATATTATATCACAAGTCCAGAAGTATAGAGTATTCCAAATGTATTAACAGTGGTGTTCCGAAAGAATTCCAGATTCGTATAGGCGGATGTGCCTGGAATAGCGCTGATGTGCTAATAGTCTTGGCAATGATATAATCCAGAATATCCTTGAATGAATTCATAATAATTCCACGATAGTAATTTAGTGGTAAAGTCAAAAAACACCTTTTAATGCCAACGAATAATTTTAATAAATTAAATCAACTCAACTGAACAAAACCTGATCCCAGTATGAATGATATCAAGATATGGAAGGGTTTATTCTGAAGAAATAACATTTATATTAAAACCTAAGACACAATTTCACAACCCGAATGTGAGTCATTTCAAAGGAAATTACCATCAAGCTGTAAACAAAATTAATTCTAGAAAATTATAAGGTTATAATAATCGAACTGGGTTGTTATCAGGTCAAACCAGAAACCCGAACCTTCCGAACAAAAAAATCAAATCCAGTGAATAAAGTTATCATTGCAATAACGTAATGAAATAAAAATAAAATAAAAGAGAATTTAAAACTAACACACAAGCAATTATGTTACATATACGTAACAATATATATATATATATATATATATATATATATATATATATATATATATATATATATATATATATATATATATATATATATATATATATATAAACAGAGAGAGAGAAAGAGAGATGTAATCGTGATGTATAAAAAAAGTGAACGTAGGTATTTCGTTTCAGGAGAATCTTCACTGTATGTGGTTGATATCGTACGGTTATCAATAAGAACAATTCCTATTTGGCCTGAAAACATTCCATAGGTCAAAGGATTTCTGCTGGTGGGGTATCATATTGCGCCCTGATATTTTCGGGTGTACCTGAACGATTCAAATTAATTTCACCTGTCATGCAATCAGTGGTAGTTATGAACGTGGAGCTTTTGCAACAGTAGCTGCACATGGTTATATACCGTTTGAGCTTTTACCAGCTGTGGAACCAGGTAATTTGATATCTCTTACCTCAGTGTCACCTGTTATTTTTATGTAATGATGGTCGGTTGGTATATATTCGTTTTACCCATGTGGACCAAGATGGGTGTGTAGAAGATCTTTGCTGGCAGACCTTAGCAATACAACTGTAAATTAGAAATCAGCCTGATAGTTAAATATTATGACAGATGTATGTGGACGTGTGATACCAGTGCGTGCTAGTAAAATCAAACAGACATTTACATGATATACTACAGAACTGGCCTTGGTAATGTTGTTCGTGGACTGTTTACACGTGCACTAAAAGTAAAGCTGCCTTTTTTTTGGGGCTTTGCACCAGTTGCAAAAATGTTGCAATGCTAGTCGTTGATAGGATGAAAACTTTGCAGCGGATAGACTGAAAAATCCCGGATTACAACCGTTCAATGGATTAGATATAGGCTGTGGCGAATTGCGACTCGACAACCAAAGGTTGAACTTAAAACCAATGACACCAATGATTATTAGTTATTAATCGTGCACGGCTAGGATCTATGATCAAACCAAAATAGAATTTCAAGTGCAGTATTCTTCTCGGGTGTTTTCTTCCATGTCAGGTATTTTTGGAAATTGAGGGAAAATTTAAAAGGCCGACAATAAAAATCACCTTGCCAATACTCAATCTGGGTTTATCAACAATGGCACAAAGCATTTTTAAAAACGCAAAACCATTCCATCAACAGAACGGAAATCGATGCAATTCTTGACAGCCTTGATATTGCCACAACATTATCGGACTCGCCAGGTACAGCGACGATTATGAGAAGTCGGCTAGCCCGTCTATGATGTTTCAAAAGGACTCTTCCAATCATGCAGATCATTGTTAATATGCAACAGCTGATGTTCATCATGATTCCTATGGGCTGCACCTTCCTGCTCACAGCGGCGTAAACCTTAGAGGCAACCCGAATTATAACCTTTGATATTTACAGCGTCGACAAAAACTTCATGGAGAAACACTGAAGTTTTCGTTTGTGATTTATGTCATATATTTGGGTTTTGCATCAATGATCCTCGCAAAAGAGAAACTGGTATTTCCAACTTGGATTTGACAACTGAACATGGAACGCATTGGGTTGCATATATAATAACACTCAAACGTCTGTTATAATTTGACTCATATTGGCTTGCACCACCATTTAAAGCTGTTGATCTTTTACCCACGGGCGCTAGCGCCCATGTCCGGCGAATAAGGTTTCTATTCTACTCTACCGTTACAAAATGGGCTTGATAGGTCAATATGTAGGTATCTTGTTAAAGCCTGCACGAATGTGAATGTTAAGCAACCCTGCAAAAGCTTTATTGATCTTGCATTAAAGTTTTCTTAAACTTAAACAAAATATATGTTATTATTTACGGATTCTACTCAACTAGACGCGGCGCTTCTAGTGGATTTCAGCATGATGGTCGCCAAACCCGATTTGGTTCAGTTGACCTGCTGAGTAGTTGCAGACGTTCGTCCAGATGAGTTTGTGGTTCTTGAAGATCGATCTAGTAAAATTCAAACGTTCAACCTGGATATTCAAGATCTTGTTGTGAGACTGCGAGGAGCCGTCGCGCAGGACCTGCATTGACTCTCCTTGGGAACGATTTCTTTACCTGGCGTTAATACATACATTTTGATGATCTAGCCATGTTCAACCTCGGGAGAAATCAGTCTGGTAGGCGAGTGAAATTAAGCATTCCGGGGTTAACTTTACAAAATGGGTCTTTTCATGTTCTTGCATGATGACGTCACAGAAAAAAACAAGATGAATAGCAATGTGCACGGAACATGTGACATACAGTGGGTAATAGATGAAAAATAATTCAAAAGCGGTATTAAGTTTCTCCTATTTAATATCATTATGCCAAATTACGAATTTTAAGCATCATTTGCATCCATTCGGTAAGCTGGAGCAATCTCAATCATCTGCCTTGCTGTGCTACTAATATTCTTAAGATGTTTTGTTCTTCTCATGTGGGGGCCCCGAGTACCCGAGTGGTCTAAAACTCCCACCGTTACGGATCATTGCCATCTCACCTCTGTCTGCGTGGATTCGAGTCTCGGATTCGGTCAATGTGGGTATATGAGAAAGCTTATCGGTAGTCTTTTGTGGGTCGGTGGTTCTTTCCGCGGTTTTTCCGGGTTCTTCCTCCACCATTTATACTGGCCGCCATGTGTTGATGTGGCCATGTTCAAACTCGGGAGAAATCAGTCAGGTAGGCGAGTAAAATTAAGCCTATCTTGTGCTGAAAAATGACGTTAAACCCTACAACAACAGCAACAACGCTTCTCATGTGACTTACTCTTTATAATGTTCAGTCTGTTTCTCTTTAGAATCCAATACAAGAGATAAAGAGGCTGTGCCAATTTCTAAATTTGATTATCAGCGATGAAGTGGTTCATAAGATTGCATTAAGAACTGAGTTCAATACCATGGCTGAGGATAAAAAGAAGGTTCCCCGACCAGCACATTTCAACAATGATTTCAACATGCTGAGAAAAGGTATTTTGTTATTAAAGATCTAAAGTGTTTAAAATTTTGTCATATGTCTATTGAAATATGGTATAATAGTTACTGTTTCTATAGAGTATAATATCTACAGTTTCTATAGAAATATAGTATGATAGCTATAGTGTCTAATGAAATATGGTATAATAGCCATAGTTTATATATAAATATATTACAATGGCCATAGTGTTCTTAGAAATATAGTATAATAGCCATAGTTTCTATAGAAATATAATATAATAGCCATATTGTCAATAGAATATAGTATAATAGCCATATTTCTATAGAAATATAATATCTGTATAAATAACCATAGTGTCAATAGAACTATAGTATAATAGGCATAGTTTTCCTTAGAAATGTAGTGTAATAGCAATATTGTCTATAGAAATACAGTATAGTAGCCATAGTTCTATAGAAATATGGTATGATATCATAGTTTCAATGAATCTAAAAGCATCTTTAGCTTACGATTCTTATTATATATTCCAAGATCCAGTTTACTCAGGTCTTTGCATTTATTATTGAATAAAAGTCTTAAATTACATAATCGCATACTTTCTCAAACTTAATCTTATTTAAGATAGCTAAACGTTTCCTTGCTATTTTCCATAAACACCTGACCTTTAACAAAACTGGCTTCACTGAAGGATTATATTCGTCTATAATTCTTACGAGCCTCAGTATATCAAGCAACTCTTCAAATGAACTAAAAATCCAAGTATTGGTTTCTGATTGTCTAAATGTCAATTTTTATAATTAATGATACAGGTATGCAAATTTTGTTTCCTTTCTTGTATTGTTAGGGTAAATACGTACTTGTCTTAACGAGCGTAAAGATGATTCCGTCAGTGTTTATGTTGTAGAAAATTTGACATTTACAGTGTTATAATGCTATGTGTGTGGGAAAGTTTCTCTAATCAGATAAACCAACGAACATATTGCTGACTATAAGGTATTTTCAAGATTGGGAACTTACATCTGGCCACTTACTGCCACAATAAAGATTGGGCCTCTTCCACGTTTGTGGATTCGAATTAAGTGAAACATGTGAACATTGACTCATTGATACGATGTTTAAGATTTTTTGTGAAGGTACAAAAGTAATACAGTTTCTTAATTTTGTTTTGTAGGTCAGGTCGGGGATTGGAAGAATTGGTTCACTGTGGCCCAGAATGACCTTTTCGATTCGATTTTTCAGGAAAGGATGAAAACTTCGAAACTTAAGTTTCGCTTCGTACTCGAGTGAGTGTAACAGCCATTATTGACCTCAAGATGCATGCATGATGCACCAAGAGGATTGTTATGAACAGAAACAACAAATAATGAGTGACATAGAAAAATGACAAATAATAGCTTGTTTGAATTGGCAGTTTGTCCGCTGATGATTTCTAAATGTATGTAATAGCGTGCAACATGTTCCCATTCTGGTGTAAAACTCACAAGGGAAGGGTCAATTTATATTCACTTTGTACATTTCTTCGTTTTCTTTCTTTTTCAAATAGTTTATTGTCATCCTGTATTTGTATTATTTTCAAAACTTATTTACGACATTGTACAATTATAATAAACTGACTATCTTATTGTTAGCTAAGTTAATTAGAAAGTAGTAAACTTTGATGTCACATTGATTAGAGTTAGTTGAATGCGGACTGTGTTACGACACTGTGGTCATAAACTAATGAATAGAAAGAAGCAAACATACCTCCATGTGAGAGATCATATTACTCAATTTATTTCGGAATGCAAATTCATTGGACCTAGCCCGACCAATAGGAAATTACTTAATTCTTCCATAACCTTCCAAACCCCACTAGCCAATGAGAAATTAACCCAAAGTCGTCACCAGGTGTTATTGTTATTAATTATCAGCATAAACGTAAGCATCTGTTTATAAATCCATCTGTTATTTTACGCTCTTAATATTCCTAAAGCAGACCCTAGTCATGTAGGCGAAATCTATCATTAGATAATAGGAAGTTATTACAATTTACAGCCATGGACAAGCATTTAAAAAATTAGATAAAATCATTTACCAAGAGTTAAACAAAATATAGATGTAAACAAAAACTGTTTTGTCAAATTTAACGTTTCTATTGATATCGCAGTTTCATAGCAATTCCGCACATTTAAAACTGGTGGATCTGTAGTCGATTTAATAATGCAATGGTCAATTTCAAACTTTTAAATGGTCCAGTTACTGCGCCAAAATGTTAATTTATGTCAAAGGAACTACTTGAAGATGTTATCAGGGTTACATCAGCTTACAAATGATCATCATCTCAAAACAGCCGTGTAATATGTTGTTTATTACTGATAATTGCAAAATCTACAAACGTTAAATACACAATACAGACATACATAACAGTTTCCACACTATGATCTAGTCTTAACCAACTGTAGCAGCACGTTAAGGAAAGAAATCCCGACATGACCTACAACAACTATTTCGTGTCTTGGATGATCTTTGACTGTAATGTTCGGTCCTACGGTCTCAAATTGAGTTTTAAATTGAGTCGTTACGACTGAATTTTACTTAGTATAAGCACCATTTGATTTCTCAGATTTTCTGAAACAACAGCACAGTCCGTATTCTAACGATTTTAAAATTGTTGATGTCTTGTTTTGGTTGGCTTTAAGTGCGTTTTAGTATATTATTATCTCTATCATGATGAGGAAATGGGAACTAAGTGCCTTTCCCAATTACACACCCAGGCAGCAGACCCAAGCTGACCTGGGCGGGTATCGATTTCGTGACCCTTGCATGACGAGAAAGTTTAGATCTGAAATTTAAGAAATAGTAACTTTGTTCAGAGGAGCGTCAAGCTCACTAGGAACCTCCTCAGTCTATCTCGTTAATAGTAATGTGGCTACGGATGGCGGTCATGTACCTTCTTCCAATTTACTTTCAAGGCAAGGAATATTAATTTGAATAATAAAATGGTCGTTATGGTGAGCGCCAGAGTTACTGAGGCGTCTGCCATTAGCTATGTGTGATGCTTGATCGAACCCACGACCTCCCGCATCAGAGGCGGACGCTCTAACCTGTCGATTTGAAGTCAATGCGTCACTAATTGCCATCTCATACAGAGACGACCTTGTTCCGAATACGTCGTGCTGACACAACAGGGCTATCATTTTCAAAAGAACATATATATTATAAATTTTACTGCCGCATATATTTATGTTATCGAATCTTATAGCATTAGCATACTACCGCTACGTTAGACACACACACACACACACACACACACACACATAACATTTTGGGCAAAAGGGAGCAGATACGTTGTAATAAATATTTCTTGCGCACAAATGCTTGTTTTCGAACTTCCAAAATAGGTAGTACCTAACTTTCCACTTCATCCGGACATGTTAAGTATGGTAGCGAATCAATGATAGTACTCAACTTTCCACCCAATCCAGACATTTAAGAATGGCAGCGAATCAATGGTAGTATTCGACTTTCCATCCAATCGAGACATTTGAAGTCTGGTACCGAATTAATGGTAGTCAACTTTAATCAATAGTAATACTCAGCCTTCCGTCCAAAAAGTGGCCCGAGTCATACAAGTTAGAAGCAGTGACATAGATTAGTAAGCTGCCAAACCGCCTACGATAGACATGTCTTTGAGACTGTAGACACGTCTTTGACACTTTATACACAGCGACGACAGTGACTGTCTCGGTCGATATTTAGCCTTTTGAACTCTGCTGTGATTAAATCAGCCAGATGGCTCCGGTTTGAAGGATGGATCAATACAGCTTATTTTTGCGTGCATTAAACTCGAAAGAGAAGTAAGCTATTTTTTATTTAATCAATCAATGTCTTAATTTCCACATGCTTAATCCCCAAAGCGAAATTAATACAAGCTTGTCATCATACAAGAGCCAACTTAATTTGTTCTTGCTAATATCGAAAAATACCAGGATTATTTGACTGATGATCTACGGTAGACCTATGATCAATATTTTACAAGGGACCATGTATGGATATCCATTTTAATTTTAGCAGAATTGATATCGTTGTAACTGATATGACTGTACACATTAGCTTCACCGAAAGAACTTCATATGTAACAGCTTGCAATTGACACGTGACAATAATCACAAAGAAACCAATTAACAAGCACGTGTTAAGCAGATATATATCCTATTATACTGAAATATTGCCGTGGTTTATATATAATGGAGTGAAATTCTCAGACAGATACTCATAATATTTGGAAAGAACTTTTGGAGTCTTTGATAATGGGATTAATCTACAAGAACAATGACGTATAAAATATTAAAGAACAGCTTCAGTCAAGTGTCTCGATTGAATGCATCATACAGATGTATCAATGAGGCTAAAAATGTGTTACGTACGTTTTAAACACACATCCGGAACATATTGATAAGTTTTTTATCTTAGAATAGCAGCGATGCATGCTTGGTCACGCATATGAACAGTAAAAGATGAAAACTTCATTTGATATTGTGCAAGAAAACAATGAAGTCTCTTAACGTTGACTAAATCCTCTCATGATATGAGCGAATATTCTAGCAGTAATGAAGATATCCAAAAGTAAATCAATCAGATAGAAATATTCAGCAGTTATACCACCATGTCATTTATTAATCAACAGTTTATTAGCATACATATCTAAATTATTTATATTATTTTCATAATAATGATTTTAGTAACGGCCATTTAGATAATGTAAATTTGTAATGCTAATAGTCCTTGCATATTAGTTTGTACTATGAGCATTTATAATTTGTAGTACGATTTTTCAATCATACGTTTCATAGTTAAGTGATACTGAAAAGTACAGGTAAGCATCATCTGATCCGACAAAGATATTTGTTTTCGAGAATGGAAATCATGGGTTTTTCTACGAAGGATCATGACCTAGTTCATGGTTGACTAGAATTGAATCAGCTGAGGTTGGCTGCAAGTATGTATTTCTAAATGCTAAAAGAATCATCAAAAGAACTCGTATTGAATTGTTTTGTTATTTGCGTTGTTAGTTTAGAATATAAAAGGCTTTTTACACTGAATTCTAACTCTTGAAGTCTTGAAAGAGTATTGAGAGGCTTGAATAATTTATTTAATCATTCGTTGGAATTTCAGTGCTGTAACATATATTTACAGACTATTTGAAATAATAGCTGTATAGAATTGCTGTGAAACGTTCAAGGACATTTTGGATTTTTAGCTCTGTTGGAAGTTACCGTGTATTCATTTAAAGGAGATTTGGATTTAAAAACATGCTGATTCTTCGATGGTTTAGGTAGATAAGGACATGACAGGTTTCATTCAGAATACCCTTGGAACGTATTTCGTTTACTTGTATTTAATGGAACTGATAGAACTTTTATGAAGTTTTAGGAGTATATTGACCACTGTAAGGAAGTTCTTAATTATTTCCCTTTGTATTTTAGGAAAATAAATTATATTTTAAATATAAAAACCTTTTTGGTTCTGCTCTTTTTGGTTACGTCGTTTAGGTCCCTAGAGGTGGTAACAATATGTTTTACTAGTGATATACGACAAAATGCAAACTAGAGCATCGACAGCACTTGAGGAAATTAGCAACAACTATTATCAGACACAAAATATAAAAAAAATATTGAGGAAAGTTTCAATATGTTTGACATTATTTGGTGCATACGTAAGTCTGAAAAAATTTATATTGGCGTCATACTCAGTAACGGGTCATTTGAGATTTTATAGACCGAATACTTTTTGAAAGATATTGTATCTAGTGCCGCAAGGGAATTTTGCGATGAAGACCAAGAAATATGCATAATTAATTATTTGAAAATAGCTGTTTCAAAATTTCGTGTTACTATTGGCGGACTTAATAAGTGCTTGTGTAAAATACCACTTTAGGCTTGTAACAAGATCAAATGGCTTCAACTGGAAAAATCACCGGCATTTACAATCCTATGGGAGAGGTTTTTTGACCTCCTTTGTAAGTTCCATGATACAAAAGCAATATCTGAGATATACAAAAATGCAAACGTTTTTAAATTATTGAATTTCATGCGGCAGTATGAGCGTTGGTACCGTGTTTAGTGACTGATCTTGTGAAGTAATCTTCAAGTTAAGGCATATTGTCTTTAAATGTATGAATTTATTTGTTAGTGACTATTGAGATGATGCGCCCTGAATATTTCAGATCAAGATAAATGAAGATCTGCGATATCACTACTGGTGACCTTTTTAATCAACTCAACATATTTACTCCACATCGAACATGTGTTTCCATAATCTACGGCTCTACAATCATATTTTTGAACTCGAGTTGGATTTGCAGTACGATTTTGCATGCGACGTCGCACACAAAATAAAGACATGATTGTGGTATACAACAATTGTATTATTCAATGACACCAAGAAAAAGAGAAAGATCCGAATATGCTAAAGATTTTTTTGTCATTCATTTCTCTGGACAAGCAGGATATAAACCATCCAAGCGTGGAACCAATTTCGATTTCCAAACTCAGTTCGCGCATTAATCACTGGTCTTACTGGATCAGGAAAAGCCAACTACTGTTGAACATGATTTTACGAGGGTTGAATGTAATCGGTTGCACGTGATTGTGCCGTCGACTGATCATCAACCGTGTTATGACGTTCTAAAAGTTTTCAAAAAGTGTTGAGCGATAAATCATTGTCGAGAAGTAAAGCGTTATGGAGTGGCAAGGCCAAGACGGCTTCATAGTTGAATGGCATCACCACAACAGTTGATTTCTTTTCCACAGTGGATGAAGCACCTTCCATGGACGATTTGGATACAAGCAAAAATAATCTTATCGTGTTCGACGATGTGATACTGGAGAACTGAATAAGTCCCGAGCAAATATTATCACGAGGTGACCACAAAAACATTGATGTCATATATTTAACTGTATACGCACACGTGCCTGGAGTAATTCATCAGACCTTTAACATGTTTATGATATTTCGTGGTATTGAAGCGCATGGACTCATTCATTAGACGTGGTGTGCTGGCGAAAACACATCGAATGAATTTCAGAATATGATTGCGGAGGCCACCTGGAAGCTGTATAGTATTCACAACTGACTTGACTGGAGCCTCTGGCTTTACCGAGTGAAATGTCGCACGGGTTTGGTTAAACCAATTGAACAACCGCGATATATGTATAAAATGTCAAAAACAAAAGAGGCAGCAGGGAGGGTGAATCCTACAAAGTTTTCAATTAGAGATTACACTGAAAACTAATGTTTCCTATAAAAACGAAACTACAAACGTCAATAACGTCAAAACCGAATATTTAACCGACCCGAGACTTTCCTATTTGGGTTAGCTTATTTTTGTTACTTTATTTTTTTTTCTTTTTTTTTGCTTTTGTATTTTTTTTTTTTTGTGGCATGTTTTGTTTACTCACGCGCTCAATCATTCGATGTCGTCGCCATCCCTGCTGCTGTGTGGGTTTGACTTAATTAAATCATTATTATACCAATAATGGAATCTCGTACAGCTAGATCAGCTCGACAAGCGACTAGAGCCAATTAAAAAGTATATCCATGTTCGTGATTTTGTCAAGCAAAAATTACAAGAACGTCAACAAACACAGGAAGAAAATTTGCCGAAGAAACAGAACAGTTATTTAAACCGATTACAGAGGCTGCCAAAGGTCTTCTTCCCACGTTAGAGCAAACCGCTAAAGCAACTGGAAAAATAGCAGAGAGAACTGAAAAAACAAAAACGATTCTAAGAGAACTTCTAGGTGAAATAGCTGCTGCTCAACCAGTGCGAGAAATACTTGAAGATATTGACCAAGATCGTGCTGAAATAGGTGATATAAAGGATCATACACCAGAACCAGAGCTAAAACCAAAACAAGTAAGAGCCAGAACAGAAGCGAATGATAAATTTACCGAAAGAGATACATCCTTCATAAACTATATTGAAACGGTAAGATTTCCTGCGCTTGCCGAGCTCAGTTTTGATAAGAGAGAACAATTTCTAAAACTCGAGTACGCCGATGATAATATAAGTCGGGAAACCTGGTACAAATGGATATTTCGCATACACCACGGAGTTGATCAGGCACGAAATAATGATCCAAGATATATTGCATTTGATAATGGAATAAACAATTATCTTAAACAGTTACAGCAATAACAATGACAACCACTCCAAACAACTGGTAAGGAAAAAGAATGGCAGGGTTCAAGTTCTGAACCTGGCGCCACCGGAAGTGGTATTGGTACAGGTACCATTGGAAGTGGTCTTATTACTCCATGCCCCAATAACACCCTTGCCGATGTCAAACGATTAGAAATTCTGACTGGCGGAAAACGAGCTGGTAATAATTCCCCAGAAATCATTAATGAAGTAGCTGATATTTGCCAGAGATTATTTACAGGCGGTATCATGGATATTAATGTTTATCGATCCCTCATCTATGAAATCGCAAATGGTTACCACAGTGATTAAGAGCATTGGGTGTGGCTTAATTAAATCATTATTATATCAATAATGGAATCTCACACAGCTAAACTAGCTCGACAGCGACTAAAGGCAATTTATAAATATCTTCCAGTCCGTCATTCTGTCAAACAAAAATTACAAGCGCGTCAGGAGTCTCGGGTGGAGTTTGCTGAAGGTGCAGAACAATTATTTAAACCGGTTACGAAGGATACCAAAGATCCTCTTGCCACGTTAGAGAAAACCGCCGAGGCTACAACTGTAACACAGTATTTTATCGGAGCATTACCAAAACAAATTAAAGAAGCTATGGAGTCTGCCGATAAAACACGTGCTGAAACCCAAGGCGTTAAAAATATCGTCGAGGATCTGTCTAAACCAGAAATAAAAACTCTGTATTTTAATCAACAGGGTTATTTAGAAGTTATGACTGATCCTGTTAAGGTTGCTACGGCGGGATAACAGATGTGGCATCAGTTTCTAAAACCAGAGTTTTATAACACTCCAGAACGTGAGTGGGTTGCGAGGGTATTTCGCGAGTACAAGGATATTTCACAAATCATTCAAAAATATAAAAAAGAATATGATGATTTTATTGATAAAGTTTATGAAATGAAAAAAGTGTTGGAACACCAGTAATATCACCAAGAAAACAGAGACCTCGACGAAAGAGACAACCATCACCTGATCCCGGTGCAACTGGAAGTGGTATTGCTACTCAAGGAAGTGGTCCTATTACTCAATGTCCCAATAACGTCCTTGCTGACGTGGACAGACTAGAAATCCTCATTGGAGGAAAACGAGCCGGTAATAATTCCCCAGAAATCATTAATGAAGCAGCTGCTATTTGTCAGAGATTACTTACAGGTGGTATCATGGATATTAATCTTTATCGATCCCTCATCGATTAAATCGCCGATGATTACCACAGTGATTAAGGGTATACAATTAAATCAGTGACAAGAAAATAAGATGATTATACATAATACTCACCGTGGACTAATCATGGTCAGGGTGATAAATTCGCTATTACCCAGATATAAAGCGTTCTACGGAGATGGACTGTGTGATATTGTTCAGGGTCTATTCAGAAGGATAGCTCCAAAAGCAATACCGAATGCAAAGCAACTGGGAATGAAAGCTATTGATGTTGTTCGTGATAAAGGTATTGGTGCTGTTGGTGATGTTGCCGGTAAAGCATTCTCGGCAATCAAGGATAGACTAGCACGACTAATATGACAAAAACCACAGCTTGTAAAACCTCAGCCAGTACAATTACTCAGCACAAAAGTTATGCCTGCAAATGTTAATAAAATAATAAATCAAGCAACGAATCAAAAACTAGCAGAGTTGTCTGGTGTACCCCTATCAGAAAAAGAAAAAATATAACTGCTAGTCTGATAGCAGGAAGTGGTCTTCGTGTTAGACGATAACAAATATAATAAAATGTTCAAGCGTGTATCTGATCCTGCACTCGATATGGACGCACCAATTCTCAAAGATGAATCGACACGTGATTATCAGTATTATTCTTATGACGCACGATAGCCAAATCAGCGTGGAAGAATCGAATTACAAGTTCAGGATACAAGTAGATATTTCTTACCCGCTGAGGCATTTATTGAAGTAGAAGGTGAAATTTTAAAAACAGATAATACTCAATATGGAGCTGATATTATAGTCGGTTTTGTTAATAATGGCATTATGGCGTTGTTCGACAGTGCTACGTATATTATCGACGGAAGAAATATTGAATCAATTCAGAAAGACGTCGACGTTGCCACGACGATACTTGGCCTTGCAAGATACAGCAATGATTATTCAAGATCAGCTGGTCCGTCAATGATGCTTGTGAAGGATACTTCTGACCACCCTGAAAACAGACCGTTTAATTTAAGACGACCAAGAAATAATGCTGACAACGCTGACGCTGATGTGTGGCCGGTGGTTCGTGGTGCTAATCCAGAATTCAACTTAGGATTCGCAGAGCATCGATCAATGCTGAAAGATGGAAGTAGAAGATCTTCATGTGCAATTCCACTGTCACATATCTTTGGATTTTGCAGAAATGTCATAAAGATTATTTTCGGAGCCAAGCACACAGTTGTACTTGTAAGAAAAGCCTCCGACGATGATGCAATATGGCGACCTGCTGATGATGCTGGTAAATTAATACTAGCAAAACTTTCATTGTGGATGCCAACAATGACTGCATCACTCACTGAAGAACAACGGCAAATCTATTTTATCGACACAAGTAGTAAATCAACATTATCATGGTTGACGATGACCACAGATAGTGTTCAAAGTAACATTAATGGTTTATTCATATGGCAGATAGCATCACAGCAGGGTGTTTCTGCGCCGCCATATATATTTGTTGCTTTCCAAGATGCTGCGCGTGTAAACTCACAAACACGAACTATAATGATATTTGACAAACCTGGTGTAACTGAAGTTTCACTGAGTATAAATGGACATGAGGGACTAGCTGAGGATATATTATCAGATTTTGAAATTAATCATCTTGCACGCGCATCGTTTGATAACATTCATGGGACGTGATCAAAATATTGATTCTGGTCTACAGATATCGCAACTAGATTTTACAATGCTGTATCCGATCTATTATATTTCACTGGAACATTTGGATTTAGTTAGGCAGTCTGTCGTGGATATATACTTTCGAGCTCGTGTGGCTAGAGGAACAATTGCTAATTACAGAGCAATTGCTGTTATACTCTCAGATAAAACAATGTTGCTTGAAGGTGTTGGTGGACAAATGAGAGCCATTGATGCCCCAGTCGAGAACATCTAATTAAATCGATAATGATTTTATAATGTCATATCACCATGTTAGTGTTTCTCTGACTCCTCTTCAGATTAAAAAGCTACAATCAATATCGAAAAAGAATTTGGGAATGAAAATATTACTGAAATCAGCACAACTCGCAGGTGGTCCATATAAACTATCACTGACAGAACGTCAACTCAGGCACTTCAATGACGCCAAACGGTCAAAGACCGGCGTACGACTTGATTTGTCTGCGGGTGCCATGAGCGACACTGCCAAGACGGGTGGTATATTTCAACTTCTCGCAGCTATACCAGCGTTGATAGCCTCTGCAGCTCCAGCTGTTGCAAAAGCTGCTGCACTTGGTGCTGTTGGAACTGCTGCTGGAATGCCATTAAAGAAAGTAACAGGATAAGGAATAAAAATGTCCAAAAGAAATGGAAAGGTCTAAGACTGCCAGGAACCCCTTGTTCATGGTACGGAAAAGGTCTAAGACTTCCCGGGACACATCGTTGATACTTCCTATGTCCCGTTTTGATTTACTTGATGCTGCTGAGCGATTAGATATCAAAAACATCAGAGGTGTTTTTATGCGTGATCAATTACCAAAACAACCAAATCGTGTTGAGACCGGTATCATCAATCTTGATAAAAGTTCTGGTCAAAGTACTAATTGGGTTGCATAAGCGATCGATCCACGTGGAATTTTTTATTTCGATTCGTATGGACTAGCACCACCGAAGGAACTTTTAAAATATGTCAGCGGAGTGCAAACTCCCGTATAGTATTCAACATTACCAACACAGACAATAACTGATCCGCCAAAATGCGGCCGTGATTCCGTGAATCACTTCCTGTACTCGATGCTACTTCAAAATCTTCCGATACACCTCATAAAGTTGTAAATGTGTACACGAGTTCTATTTTAAATAATCACTAATCATGTAACGGTTGATGTGTATGAAAGATCCTCTGTCAAAGACAAGAAGAATGAAGATATCGATTTGTCAAAATACGCTACAAAAGATGAACTCGCCGAGCTTATCGATTTATCAGGCATTGACCGGGATGAAGTTGTTATTTTTCAGGATAAATACGGTGTTTTATTGACGAGTAATATTAAGTGGACCGACATAATTCGAAGAGTTCTCGGTGCTACCACGGATAATATTCCAGTATTTACTGATGGCGGTAGGATTAGAAAGTCAAATGTATCAATCGCAACTATCAGAAATGAAATTACAAAAAGTGTTGCTGATCGTTTACGATTCACCGGTGATACAATGACAGATGAACTCAACATGAATGGAAATAAAATCGTTGTTTTAAGAGAACCAACAGGTGATGAAGATGCCGCAACGAAGAAATATGTGGATGATAAAGATGATACAATCGATGACAAATTAACCACACTGCGATCTGAATAAGACGTTCACGTAAATATGTTTATAAATGCTCGTAGAAATTTTCAAAACCTTATAAAACCGCCGAGGATTTCTTTGGAAGTCCAATGGTTGTTGACGGGAAACTCTCTGAAATTAACACAAAACTATAAGATTTTGTCAGTGGAATTCCTGATATCGTTCAAAAAACTAATCTGATGAAAATTCCTCACAAGCAGATCATCAACGTGGTATACACAGTATCATCAGGATCATCAAAATGGTCACAGCAAAATAACACTATCAAACATACCGCCGAAGTCACCGGTGTGTATAAGCTGTCTGTGTTCAGTGCTGAAAAATTTGGGATATTTACCACATTTCCATGGCGTCATTCAATCGATACTTTTTCTGGAAGCGTGTCTATTGTATTAAATGAAGCGGTCGAAGAAATGTTTATACTCGAACCATCTGATAAAAAATTAACCGCAGCGTCTTACTGGCGCTGTCTGGAATTTGTCGCTGAAACACCTCAGTGGATTACTTAATACTTTAGAGCATATGATTTCACCAACGTCTGATCTAATATTGTAAATAAACACAGATACGAGCAAGTTTGTTTATTACAGACACAACTGAAAGACATCATTGACAAGTATACAATAAAAATAACAAAATATCGTAGACGTATCGTTGTTACTGATATAATTGTTTATTCTGCATCTGCTGTAGTCGCTGGGACAGATCATTATCAGCCAAATATATAATAGCACCAGTAATAGGAATTGGTGTTGCAGTTGTAACCGGTGTTGTTGGTATTCTTAATATAATTGCATAAAAGATATCTACGTGTCGCTGATAAATTACATGAATATCAAATATTGCTAACAGCGGCAACAGAAGCACACGCCGAATTATCATCGCTGATATCGTCAAGGCTCATTGATGGAATAATATCAGAATCAGGAATTCGCATAAATGATTAAGGTTTACCACGACACCTCCGGTTAGGCAGCTGGAAATCAAAACCCGCCGTCTCCGACAAAGACAGAGTCACCTTAATTTAAATCCTGATTTAAAATCAGGAAGTAAATAATAAAAATGACTACGCCACAAGAACTCCTCCAACAAATCGTCACTAATACAACACCACCAACAACTACGATGATATCAACAAGCTCAACTGATCCTGAACTCGATAGTATCTTTCCAACGGCAATTCAAGCCAAAGAAATAGCATTAGCACAATTCCGAGTATATCACAGCTGGCCAAATATTAGATCAAAATCATTCGTTGGGTTGCCTGCAAATAACTCATTAGCGTTTTCTTATAAAAAATAAATCTGATGGAACTCGCGATTGGCAAGTTATTGATATTCCTACGGGCAGTTATCAAATCGAATAGATCAATGATGAGTTCCAGCGCAGAATTAAATCTATCACAGGAAAAGAATCTAAAATCACTATTACTGTTCATGAGCCAACATTATCAGCTGTTATAGAAATATCAACTCTCTACTACGCCGTAGATATATATCAATCATCGATCAGAACTGTATTAGGATAGCCAGAGGTATCACCTGTTTAAGAGAGACCACCAGAACCTAAACGAGCTGATTATGTTTCAGATAAACTCGTATTTACAAAATATCCGGAATATAGAAATCTTAATGTATGGAAGTATGAACAATTCCGTACAACTTTCAATGTTGATGGTAAAAAATATATTCAGTGGATATTCTGTGATGTAACTTACACTGAAGAACACCTAAAACAACAAATTAAGTGTGGATACTCCGATATGGCGCTGGTTAAAGAGATAACACAAGAACATAAACGTGTACACGATTAATTACGACAATTATTTCAACAGTACACATATGAGTTTCCAAATGATAATCTTAAATAAAAAATAATTACAACGATACAACGTCTGAATCAAGTAAAATCTGACGCTGAATTATTTAATGATTCTGTGATAAAGACTGTAATTCATATAGGTTCTCAACTGAGAACAGGCCTTATCGCTGGCCCGCACCATATTATCCAGATGAAACATATAAGGATAATTTTCTTGCATATTTTAAGACCACAGAGGTAGATCTACCAACATTTAAATTACCATGGCTTGAAGTTGATAAAATACAATCTGCTGTCAACACCATTATAGACAAATACTTTCCAAAGATCGTAGACGCGTGGAGAAAAATATCCCCACTGGGAATTATTCTCAGGCATGACAATGATCCATACGGTGGTGATCGTCATGTATCACCAGGTATTGTCAATATCACATCAACGATCGCAGTTAATTTGGTGTGTGATGCTATTGATGGAAGTTATCAAGTAGATACTGAAAAATCCTGACAAGCACAACAGGGATATGCCCTGTATTCATTTACACCCGAAGTACCTCCTGGGTTTTTAATTGTGTCAGTCCTCGTTAATCCGGTTTATCTGCGATGTCATAATCTGCTGTTGTCACTGATACATTTTAGATTTACTAACCAGGCCGGACACTTCCTTGACCTACGACATGAAGTTCTCGCAATAAGTTTGTATGTACGCTCATAGAGCGTCATTATGATTGATCTCTTCTCAAATTTATTCTCACGAATAAATATAATGGATGGAATAATTGTCGATATAGAAAAACTAACCCTTGCACAACAATTGATGGTGTGTTATTATTGTCTAAGCAAACTTCGTAGTAAGATTCTCGATGTTGTAATTGATATAGTAAAAAATTCTGAATTAATGGAAAAAATGAAAAAAAAAATAAATCTGAATCAGAATAAAACTGAATCAGAATAAATATTATAATCTGAATCTGAATAAATATTATTATCTGAATAAAACCAAAATAAAAATATTTCTGAATCAGAATAAATGTAATCTGAATCAGAATCTAAGTCAGAAAAAATATTATAATCAGAATCGGAATCGGAATCGGGAAAATATTATCAGAATGAATGTTATGATCTGAATCAGAATCATAATAAAAAATAAAAATAAAAAAATAAATATAATCTGAATCTGAATAAATATTATTATCAGAATAAAAAATGATATAATCTGGATCTGAATCAGAATCAGAATCGGAATAGAAATAATTTATATTCTGAATCTGTGTCAGAATAAATGCATAATATTATCAAAATCTGAATGAGGAAAATAATAAATATTATAGTCTGAATACCAATATTTCTCTGAATCTGAATAAATATTATTATCATTATTCTGAATAAATATTATTATCAGAATAAATATTGTAATCTGTTTCTGCATAAATATTATAATCAGAATAAAAATAAATATTATAATCTGAATCAGAATCAGAAAAAAAGAAATAAATAAAAAACAGTTAAAGAGAGTACCTGACGAGCAAGTTGAATGACGTCGGATATATATCTTTTTGGGTAATTGTTATGGTTTTCTTTCTCATTGCAATTTTCTTTCTCATTTGCAATTTTCTTTGTCATTGCAATTGTTGGATCTCTAAGTGCGATAGGGTAATAGAAACACCCCCTAAGTGAACCCCGTGCATTTTGAGGTTCGGGGGTGCCAGGCGAGTTACACCTGGAATTAGGTTTTATTTTGCAATCTTACAATCACCCGTACACAAGTATATCACGTCAACAACTGCCCGCAGGCGCCCCCCAATTATAATAGCGTCTGTCACCGAATGCAAGACAATACGTCTGTCGCATTTTTTGAGACTCGAACATGTGAAGAGTTTCCACCAGTGGATCCGTACGCGAACGCCCTAATCCCACGACTACCAGAGCTCTTACAAATACACAGATAAATTTAAGTATATAACTATTCGCTACCACAGTCACTGGTGACAGCGCTTTCACGCTCAGTGACCTCGTCACTGAGTTTACAATCGTACATAAATTTCCTCAGCTGTCGCACACGTGAACTCATAATCTTTTTTTTATTTCTTATTCGCGTAGCAACTTTGATCTAACTTTCTCAATCGCGTTTGCGAGTGAAACAAGTTTTTAAATATCCTCATCATCGACATGAAGTCAAAACTGTTTCATGGCTTGTTGAAGTAACTTAATGAATCTATACTTGGCTGCTAGTGTATATCTCCAATCATATTTTCAAAATCATTTATAATTTTATCAGGGTCCAATGGCTTTGATATTTCTATATCCTCGTCATTTAATTTTTTAACCTCAGAAATAATTGCATGAATATTTTCGGAACTCATTATGTAATACATATTTGTTTAAAATAGAAATATTTTCTGAATCAGAATCAAAATAAAAATATTTATTATAGACATTGCTGCCTGATGTCATTCGGGAGTTAAAATACATGTAGGTCTGTATACCTGTTCACCTGGAAGATCTCGAAATAACTTACCTGGATTTGCTGAGGTTGCCTATACTGGATAAGCAGGCAATCTACATGTGCGATCAGTTATACTGAATAAAATTACAATTCTTGTAACTAGCGTGGATTTATTTCAATTTTTCAAACGCACCGTATAAAATATCTATATTTAATAATCGCACATATATTTCTGCAGGATGTCATTCGAGAGTTAAAGTACATGTAGGTCTATACAAATGCTTACCTGCCTTACCTGTAAGAGCTAAAAATAACTTAACTGGATTGGGGCACAGTGGAGAAACTGTACAAAAAAAGTTCACAGCAGTAATATACTATTACCCAGTTACAAGCGGGGCAAATGCTTAATTACTCTTGCGGAGAAATAGTTTTCTTAACAGAGTTATCTCACTTCAGCATCTAATAAAATAGGGAAATATTGAAATGTTATTTTTTGGTTAAATTTTTTTAGAATACGCCGATTTGTATATTTTTTCCTCTACACGTTGTACTAAAGGCATGCATATATCAAAATATTTTCCAGCTGCATTCATTGATTGAAATATTATTTCTTCGCCTGTCTCTATATTCGTAGATACAACTGCTTGAGGAGACTTACAATTACCGCCAGTATTTCCAAACTTGCAATTTTGACTCTGTATAATAGCTCGTAAATTTCCTAAAGAATTATCAATTTTATTGCCGTTGACAAGATCGATCATAAATCAGTCTTCAATCAGTTCATGAAAACATTCATGCACGACTCTATGTGAGTAATAATTTGCATTCCCCCTAGTATTGAATTTGAGATAACCGCTATTAGCGACGTAACCGACTGATTTGTTTAGTCGACAGTTTCTGATTACACCATCACGAGATGCCTCATGATTTTGAATTATGGGATGCTTCACAAATTCATTTTGTTTCATTTATATAATAATATTATTTGCCTAAATTATTCTGTTGTTGGGTGAAAATTTTGCTACATAGTCTTTGGCTCTTTTTATAGGAGACTCACCTCCATCGGTATTATTTTTTATCATAATATCGTTTCAGTTCGCTGTATTTTTTACCACCACATTGCACACACAGCTCTTTTTCCTTTGACCCCAACACCAGTTTCAATCATGGTTTTGGTCCTAGACTCTCCCTGTGAACGTTTTGCATGTGATATCCACAGAATTCATTTACGCAAGCCCCGTTACAAGGAGCTGAAGAACCGATCATGAGCCACATACATTTATTCTTGGTTTCAATCATTATATATATATATATATATATATATATATATATATATATATATATATATATATATATAATCTTCAATTTAAATATATACTTGGCTTTATTATAATATGGAGGAATTTATGAGATTATCTGCGATTAAGCCCTCTAAAGCCAGATTCGATCTCGACAGAACAACCCCTCAATTACCAAGGCCAGCTTTGGTCGAGTTAACAACTAAAACTTTAATCAATCGTATCAGTGAAGCCAAGAGAGAATTTCGTGATGATGGTGCAGCTCATGTATGGTCAACATTCAAAATTGTACGCGACGCTGGTGGCGTTGCCGATGGTGTTGTCGATGCTACAATGAATGATAAACGAGCAGCGACAATTATTAGTTATCTCGACGCTGCAAGAAAATATATTTTTCGAATAAAATGTATCGTAGCAACAGGCGACGACACAAGGTTATCCGTGACAAACGTGATCCTCTTCGCGTGTCTCGTCACCATCATAGCAAAATTCAAAACCAGGAATACTAACTGGAATTAATAGACCTTATTATTAACGAGCATATCCTGCAACGGCTGTTGTTTATGCGATATATCGCTGAATGATAAACCTAAAGTCGATAAACTTCTACCAATGAAAATTTCTCGCTTGAATAGTGTTTGCTGAGCGAGTTACAGAACATCTCACAAACGCGAAACGAGGAAACGGTTTAACGGATCTATGACGTAAAAAATAAATGAAGGGGCATAAACAGTTAAAGATACTGGAGTGTCTAACTGGAAAAAAAAATTAAGATTTCCTATAAGAGTGAAGACACTAACCAGAGAGATATTATACAAATCAAAATGTAAAAGAAATGGAACTTCGATAGAAATTATGGATCATAATTCCCATGCATGGACTTCGGATATAACAATATTTACAAAAAATCGAACTGTTAAATTCTATAGCGGCGATATGGTTGATTTTATCAGAAATATCAGTAAGAATGACCCTGTATCCGTGTGGTTGTTTCAGAGTTCAGAATCTGCGAAAATCGATAAAAATCGCTATGATCAGTTTGTAGGGCCTAATGGAGATATTAATCGTACAGAATATCTCCACGACGAAATGAAAAATCTTGCGCTGAAATACACAAACACCGATGAAATCGGCGCTGATGGCGATGATGAAATCACTGTCGAACGATTACTCAGCAGATTTTTTTTTACCGTTCCGTCAGTCGCTGCACACGCAGCTCAGAAGAAAATTTCATGGAAACCAACACGATTGGAATTTCTTGAAGACGTGCAGCTAAGCTGCATAGAACACGGACATGGCGGATTAGGGAATACTAAATACGATTATAAAGATGTTATATCGGTTGATATGGTTGCATGTTATCCAGGAAGTTTTCTTGGATACGGAGAATGTTCTGACTCTTTCAAAAGATTAGGACATCCAACCAGAGTTGCGATAAATCGACCCCTACCAGATTTTGACTTAACTGGATTTGCTAAAATTATATCATCGAGTCTGCACGGAATCTCCATCCGGTTGTTTATGTTTGGTTTGGGAGACATTTTTCAGAAAAATATTGGGTTCCAATAGTTTTAGTTAGATATATGATTGATACGGGAATTTTGTGTCATACACATTCAGTGAAGCAATATATCATATCGTCCGTAGAAACAAGTTTGGTTACTACAGCAGAAGATATACTCTGATGATGAAACTCCTGATATAACTGATCATGAAAATAAACTCGCAAAGGATCTTGGGCGACAATTAATTGGTAAATTTACGCAAGAAGGATCATATGATCACAAATGACATTGCTGAAGATTAATCATGGATGATGCGGAATTGGACTTTATAATTGCTGATATAACAGAGAGAGGCACTTTTATAAACCGAGAAAATGTTTATTTATCTCATGGAACAAAATTAGGTACAATCGTGAGCTACACTGACGGTGAATCACCGCAGTTCACTCTTTTAAGATCTTCGATAGTTGCGTATGTTTCGATAAATTTATTATCGATGATAAACAGATTTTCTGATACCGCGGTTAGGGTCGCTACAGATTCATTTTATATCAATAAAATATACACAGAATCTGAAACAGTTAAAAATTTCCAATGACGCTGATTGGGGATCGTGGAGAATAAAACGAGAACAGATTCTTGATTATTTTGTATCAGCCGATTACAGACCAGAGGAAATATGTTGTAAAAATAATCGTTTATCGGAATTATCATCGGCTCCATCTGTGTTTCATCCTGTAACCCGTCATAAGACTGTTTATCTCAACGGGTGCGGTGGTTCTGGGAAAACAACACGTGCGATTGAATTATTTCGACGATTAAATAAATCCGCCGATATGATTGATTTGACACCCACACATAGACTTGCACGAAAAATGAACGAATGTGGAGTTAATTCGTGTACATATCACAGTTTCTTTCGATGGAAGGGAGATACGTGGACTCCTGAGCGAATGGGTGAGAGACATATTCCTAAGATTATTATTTGGGATGAGATATGTACGGTATCGTTGGAGGTATTACAAATATTTATCGATTGGTTGTTAACGAGAAATACTGTGATCATCATGTGTGGTGATCATGGAAAACAACCACCTCTTGTTGGATCATCTCCACATGAATGGCTGAAAAAGTTCGTTGATTATTACGAGGAGATAACTGATGATCATAGAGCTATTGATGAACCACTGAAAGAATTTAAAAGATTGATCAGACCGCACCCAGATAAAATTCAGTGTAAGATAATGCATGAAATAAATCCAGAGGCTACGATGAATGTTTTGGTTTTTTTTTGGTATTTATGGAAACCCACTGATTTGATAGTCACAAGTCGGAAGATAGTGATACACTCCAAGAGAAATTATTTCTGTTACACAAGGAAAGATTTTCGGATTTGCCAGTGCCGCTTTGTTACCGCCCAGCAGATACATGAAAACAGAATATTAAAATTGATATTCCAGGAGCGAATGAGAAACAAAAATTCGTTCTTAATGATATTGTTGTTGTTGATATTGGTGCATTTGAAAATGCGTTGAAAATAGATAAGTCACCGTGGACGTTATGTTACGCTATGACGATTTACTCGTCGCAGGGATTAACTATTTCTGACACTAAGATCTGGATCGTCGATGATAGAATCGAATGGTCAAATTTAGTTTATCTAGCGGTTTCGATGGTCAGAAAAATATCTCAGCTGAAGAGAGTTGCAATAGATCACGTGATGACCGAGGAAATAACTGATAGAAACATTAAAGATGTTGTCAAGAAAAAGTTAGTTGGTTATCAGCAATCTGTCAAAAAAAAAAAATAACCGTGATTTTGATCTCGATATTGATTTTATCATGACACTGAAACAACAACAGAATAATCATTGTGCGAGCTGTAATACAATAATGTCATGGCAGTATTCGAATAATAATCCAAAACAATTCACCGTGGGTAGAATTAATAGTAATTTGGGTCACACACGTGAAAATGTGATATTGACCTGTCTTGAGTGTAATCTACGAATGGGTCTTAGTGTTCTGCTTTTACAGAAGTGAAGGCGGTGGTAATTGTGTATCTTCAAGAATTACTTGTAACTGTTCGCGTACAAATCCACGGTGAGGAGCAGTTGAATCTAGTCTGTAGATTGCAGGTCTATCTGTTGGTCTTACCACGCTGGAAATTT
Source organism: Megalonaias nervosa (assembly GCA_016617855.1). Classification (NCBI taxonomy): domain Eukaryota; kingdom Metazoa; phylum Mollusca; class Bivalvia; order Unionida; family Unionidae; genus Megalonaias; species Megalonaias nervosa. Next base: position 3,777 of record JAECUM010006705.1, on the reverse strand, counting down.
TAAGTGTGGTCACACTTCAATAGGATCAGTTGCACTTTTTTACCACCTTCAAGTTCACCGGGTTCATATAAATATCTTACAGTCACATTACCTAATACCGTCTGTTTTAAGGATGAATCACGTCGTCGTATTGATGGGTTTCATGGAAGTTGTACGAGTAATTTCATTATTGAACTCAGCTATCACACTTGGTAGTTGTGCAACCCATTTACGAGATCTTTTGTCCACGGACTTAAGGTAAGTGGATGTTTCCTTTGCATATTGATATCCGAATATCAGCATGTGTTCGATTAAATCGCTCAACGATTGCTTGATCGCGATGAATTGCGGTATGTCCTCATTTGATTTTGACACTATGTTTTTCACCAGAGATGATACTGCACCAAGACATTCTTTGCCAGGATCAACCTGTAGTAGCTGTGGCCATCGTAGACAACCGCGTTGATAAATTCGTTCAAAAGCAGATGCAACTTCAGCTGCTGTTTAAGTTGATAAAGGTTCTGCTTCCTTATATCTACTTGCAACGTCAACGACAGTTAACGCGTATTTGTATATGCGTGATTGACGTCTACGTGTTTTAATAGTATCATGAGGTAAAAACAAAATATCTGCTTGATGAACTACATTGGGAGTACTGATATCAAAATGTGCGTACTGAATTTGTTTAGGTGCTGGTAGATAAATTTGCCATATTGCCAGTCGTGCTAATCAATTTTCAGCAACAGAACGTGTGACACCTGCTGCATCAGCAAGTTTACCAATCCCTGCTCTACCCGTCCAATATCCTCTTGGGCAATAGTAAATCGATTCCATTATAATAGTTATATATGATTAATTGCCAGCCCCTAGCACTAATTTACATTTCATCGCAGATTTCACTAGGAAGCTAGCAAGTTTATCACTGACAGATTTATTTTTTATGGAATTTAACGCGTCAATCAACTTCACATCTGCAATATGTCGCTGTTGTAAATCTTTATTTTTATATGCAACATCATGAATGTGGCACGCTTGATCAATCGCATTTATTGGATACTCTCCGGGTCTTGGTTGGTCATGTTCATCAAGTCGGATATCAAGTCGGGTTCCAGGACCACAAAAATTATATCCAGGAAAATGTTTTTCTCCTGGATATTTAGCTCATGGAGTCCCTGGTAATTTTCCCAGCGAAGCAGCGATATCACCATCTGTCTTCGTACGAGACGGAATCAATCTGTATTTGCTTGTACCAATTGTTACACACTTACCTGTAAGTGCAAAGTTTAAATTTTTTTATTGCTATTGTTGTTAATCCACTAGTGGGGGTAGATGTTCTGCATCGAACATAATATAAATTCATATTATTTATTATATTTGTAGAACAGGGATGTCACTGACTTCTCAGCGACAAGAAAACAAGAGCCAATCAAGCATCATGCAGCGTTACCAAATTCTTTCAGAGCAATTATAATAGGTCCATCTGGGTCTGGCAAGAGGCAATTATTGCTTAATCTAATAATGAGATGGCTAAAGTGGGATAAGTTGTATTTGGTGGCACCATCCGTAGATGATCGGCGATGCTACGATGTGCTTAAAGATTTTAACGAAGGTGAGAAGTCGTTGGATGAAGATGAAGATGAAGATGATAATGATATTATTGATTTTATCACCGTTATTGATGAAGCTCCATCTATGGATGATCTAGATGGACGTATTATCAATCTCGTAGTATATGATGATGTGATGCTGGACAAACAATCAAGTCCAGCTCGAATATTTTCCCGAGGCAGACACAAAAATACAGATATAATTTATGTTACTCAGCGATATACACAAATACGTAAAGTGATCAGAGACAATTGTAATCTTTTAGTTGTATTTAATGGAGTCGATACACATACTCTGCGAAACATTCATCAGACTTGGTGTTCAGGGGATATGGATATGATTAAGTTCAAAAACTTCTTTTCGAAAGCACAAGCTACCCCATACGGATTTATCACGATAAATTTACATGGTCCTCGTTCGAGATATTGTGTAGGTCTCGATAAAAATTTTGACTGAGAAACGCAGCAGCAGGAAGGGCGACGACATCGAATGAGTGAGCGCGTGAGTAAACAAAACACGCCATAAAAAAACAAAAACGCAAAAGTCAAAAATAAAGTAACAAAAATAAGCTAACCCAAATAGGAAAGTTTCGGGTCAGTTAGAGATTCGGTTTTGACGTTATTGACGTTTGTATTTTCTTTTTTATAGGAAACTTTAGTTTTCAGCGTAATCTCTAATTGAAACCTTTGTAGGATTCACCCTCCCTGCTGCTAAAGAAAACGCCAGCGATTTCATAGATGAGTAAGCTGACCGACGCTACATATCTGCACAGAAGCGACTCAAACGTCTTGGAAATTATCAATTGTAAGTGACCGTACCAAAGACATGTTCGCATCGCAACAAGTTCAATGTGATGACTTCACAGCAGGTTTTGAACAAACATTCGCACTACTGATTAGCCTCATGCGCTTAAAGGAGACCAGAAATAAACTTTTCCTTTTATGTAGGTAATCCTCTACAAATTTTAATTCGACTGTAATGTTTATAAATTAAATATTGTAGGCGGGTAGTGATTATATGGCACGGAAGATACGACGATTCCGTAAATTGCGGAGTTTTTCCGAGTTTTGATGAGATTACAGATCACGTGGTCCCGTGACGCAACACTAGCCAGTCCCCCAGTGCCGGATTAAACCCTGTGGAGGCCCCTAGGCAGTCAAAATCTCGCCCCCCCCCCAAATTATCTCCTAATACGTTTTCATTTTGATCCGTTGTCGCGGGGCCCCTAAAGGAGTGAGGCCCATAGACCGGTGCCTACTCTGCCTATTTGGTAATTCGGCACTGCAGTCCTCGAATACAAACTGAAATATGGTAAGCGAGACAGACAGGGGGAGACCAGATTTGGGTTGCACAATCAAAGTTGAATCTTCTTCTGTTAACAATGTGTTTAAGACCTGAAAGCAGAAAAGTACAACAGTAAGAAGGTGCTCATATTTCATATTTTGAAATTTAAAAAAGCAATGTAATTTTTCAAATAAATACTTATACATTGTGTGCGGTGCAAGAATGTGATAACGATTAAGTGATGGTGCCCAGTGTAAATATTAAAAATTTACCACAATGCAATAAATTCATTTAAGAAGGATGAGGTTCAATCGTATTATATGTAAATGACATATTCGTTACCTACCCCCAACACACACACACACACACACACACACACACACACCACCTAAGGACTAATATCTTGAAAATATACATCCAACACTGAAACACTGAGAGATAATAATGATTTCTGGGCGAAGAGATTAGAACAGGGACCGACTTGTGTGTGAAACAATATCCATTACCGGGGAGGTGTAAAAGGCATTGAGAACTGTTTTCATCGGTCGTAACTTAAGCTTTAGTTTTTTTAAAACAAAAAAAGCAAACCACAAATAAACCTGCAAAGCAGAAATCATAAATAATTAATTTAAACATTAAGAAGCTTGCTTTTTATGATTCAATTACAATGTATTTTACATGTAGGCTACAGTTAGCGTATTGACAAATCTGATAATATGTACATGTCTGGTATAATAGTTTATGTACTGTACTGGTCAGTGCTGAAAGACAAATGTTTAGGCACAGGCCCCGGGCTGGTGACTTAAAGAAACTCACAAGCCCTGATTGAAATTCCACAAGCCCGGACAGTTCATACCTGTCAGCTCTCATACCGGGAGAAAAACCTCCCGATTTGGGGGGGGGGGG
>JAECUM010006704.1:0-93728 GCA_016617855.1 Megalonaias nervosa | reverse complement strand
AAGACTAAAAAGTCTTTATTGCTACTAGTTTCACCGGGGTTTATTAAATTCTGTTTTTAATATGAACATATAAGAATATTAAATTGAAAAAATAAACGAAAATACAACCTTTCGCAAGTTTCTAAATAAATTAAATATGTTCCCTATACTCATTAATATATTTCAAATGTTCCAAAATTCCATACCCTATTAATTCATTTACAAGGTCCCATTTATGGCTGTAAGACATACAACGTTATTATACTGTAGAAATAACTAATGATGGATGGCAAACATGGAAAAGACGTACGTTTAATACATATTTTGCAACCAGTGCCTTTTGAGAAGATCGATAGTGCAAATGGCGATAACGAGAGAAAAGCTCATTAGCACATGCAAAAGTTACGACTACATGAAAAACAAAACTTTGATCCATTGCAAATTAAGTTATTTTGGCATTAAACATAAAAGAAAAAGCTTTAAAAAGATTAACGTCACAAAGTTTCAATGGTGTAAAGAACAGCATTCCAGGATAGTGTCAAAAGTCACTCGATTTTTTAAAGCTTCATTATCTACCAATCTTTCAACATTCATTCATGCATTAGTACCATTGAGAAAGAACACAACGACTCAGCTGTGGATGATGGAAGATAAAGGTGAAAACAATTGCGAAGACACCTGGATTTAGCTGCTGGACTGCGTCAGTCACGTTGCAAATAATGTACTTATTGATGTATTTGTGGGGGACCATTTAGTACACGATTTACACTAAATTATAAATTTTGTTGTTGTTGTTGTTGTTTTTATAGGGTTTAACGCCATTTTTCAGCACAAGATAGGCTATACATGGCGGTCAGTATTAATGGTGGAGGAAGAACCCGGAAGAACCCGGAAAGAACCACCGACCCACGAGAAGCTACCGGCAAGCTTTCTCACATAACCACATTGGCCGAGCCCGAGACTCGAACCCACGCAGACAGAGGTGAGATGGCAGTGATCCGTAACGGAGAGCACTTTAGCCCACTCGGCCACTCGGGGCCCCTAAATTATAAATAGTATATAGATAGGTAAAACGCCCACTAGTTTCAACTGCATTCAGCAAGATGTGATCAACACACGTTTTGTCACTGTACAGAAAGCCTGACTGAGATAACTGAACATAATTTGACTTTCAGATTATAACACCAGTGGTTTTGTTGCAGTATATTCATGGGCCGCAATGGATGTCCGGGACTGGACGACCCTTTCCTAACTGTGCCTCTTACTGGAAAGTATTAATTAGTGTGCTATGTGCACAAGGTCAGCAGTCGAACATGCGCATGGACAATTGGTTCCAACGAGACTAAAATTCAGGTAAAACAGTCATGACGGGATCGATAAAAAAAATCGAAATTTTACTTCCTAGTCTCGGTTTTAAAAAATCAAGCTCTAGCCTGTTCGTGTTCACTACAGCACGCATTTCTGAAACATCAACTCTACCGAAGTCAGGCTATATAATTATTGGATACGGAAACAATGTAAGTTAGGTAAATCATATTCTTATTCATAAGATAATTTTCTACTTAGCTGTGAGTTATCCTACCACCATCACAACCATCATCATCATTATCAGTATCATCATTGTCGTCGTCATCTGCCTCATCATCATTTTTCTTTGTTTTTATTATCACTGCGCTTTCATCGTCTATCCGTCTATATGTTGTGTTTTAGCAGCATACGTGGACATTTAATTAAGTAGTATAAAATCATTTCTTTTGATATTATTAGTGTAAGTCAAGTGTCATTTCATCAAATTCTAGCTTTCCATATGTCACAGTTAGAAAACGGAGTTCTCCCATAACCATATTTATTATTAAGGCAAAAGATGTAAGAAAGACGTTCAAGGCAAGGACTTTCCTACGTTTTCAAAAGTTGGAACTACTTTTAAATTAATTTGCACCTACAATTTTTAACACTATTTTTTGCAAAGAATTAAGGATTCAACACTGCAAAACTGGCAAAGTGGTATTAACAACACACATAAATGTGGGTATTATAGCATGTATAAACTGAATTAATACCGGAAAAATACCTCTCTCGTGGATTATCGTATTTTCGTGGGAAATTACTTGCAAAATTTAGATGCTCAGCGCATACGCTGAAAATAGAGACATGTAGGCATAGCAGGATTGAAAGAAAAAATAGGTATTGTGAACGATGTCTGAAAAATAATGGTTTTTGGTTCCATTTTGTTTGCATTTGTCCAGCTTATGACCATATAAGAAAGTAATATTTCAATAAAGTTTATTATCTCGTTCCGTCTGTAGAAACATTTCTGTCCCTAATGAGTCATAGCAATATATTAATTATAAGAAATCTTTCTTATTACATCAATTCGGCTTTTCGTCTTAGACAATCTTTGATAACTCAAATGAATGGTGAATAATATACTTAGAAGTGGTAACATCTTTATACAATAATGCACCGGATATTGGAAATATGTATCCATACCCACGATGAACACTATATTTAACTTCTTTAAACCATCCACACATTAGATCTACTTGTATTGTATTTTGTAATATGAGCCGATGGCCTAAATTACTGAATAAAGTATTATTTTTATTATCCCAAGAATTTGTTATATAACTTCAACGAGTGCTATATCATTCTTCAAATATTGGACATTTGAAGAAATTCAAGAGATACTACATAGTATATAGTAGTAAAGTGGGACTCTCTCTATCTTGACCATTAAGTGCAAAGTAGCTATTATTATTTGGTTCTTCTCTATGCCCGGAATGAATGTATACAGATAATGAAATAAGTCAAAATAGCCGACCAACTTGACGGAATAGTTGTAACTTTTGCCAGAAATTTTCTTAAAGGAAACGTTTATCTTTATAGTAAAGATACATTGACGACTTACAATGGATCGCACAGACAAGCGAGCAACTGAATATTTCTTTTTAAGATGGGTTCACATTTGGAACGATTTATGTAAACGAGAACGATGCTAATATACAGCCGTGATCAAGGCATCTCAATTCGTTAAACGTTTCATTAAATTCAGCATACTTTATTACATGAACCACAAACGTTCCAAACCACTAAAAAGGTATGCATGGTAAAATTGTTCTCAAGATGAGGTAAATTTGATACACTACTGATTACACTACTGACCACAACAGAAAGTAGAGCTATGTTGGTTCTGTGAAGCCCAAATCTTTTGTCAGCTTCAACTGCCATGACACACATAAATTGTATCAATATGTAATATTCTTTGCTCTCGTTGATCTTAAAGAAGGATAATCAATACCAGTTACAAAACAAAGAAACTTGAGAGTAAGTTTGAGGTCGGAACAATATGGCATTAAATCCATAAACTATATAATGGAAAAGTTTATTTCTTTTAAATATTGACCTAAATTCATCTTTACAAAAGAACAATTTTATTTATGCATTACGTTTGTCAACTTACCGAAATTACTATAATTTAAACGCAATATATATATATATATATATATATATATATATATATATATATATATATATATATATATATATATATATATATATATATATATATATATATATATATATATATATACATATACATATATATCTATATATATATGATACACACAATATAGACCAGTTCAGCACGTGAGAAAGCACTTTGATTCTTGATCCTATCCTGATCATATTTCATACAAATATATTCCGACTTTTAACTGGAATAAAGCGTGATATCTAGTACCCAACGACTTAAAGGTATATGCGGCGTTGCCTAGCATATGACAAGCTAGCAAACATCAGATCGACAAAAAATACAACGATGGTATTGCACTACATTTGAAGTGCCTGAAAACAGCATTTGGTTGAATAAGTTATTGTAGCTAAACGAACGCCTTGTCATTAAGATATCGTGAGCTAAGAATTACATCGTAATGTACGAGTTACTGGATGTGGTCATTTTGTTACCAAAATAGTATATAATAGTTTCCACTATTTATTATAGAGTAATACTTTATTATCAATCAAGCTAGCAGTTTAGAAGAGAAAAATGTTTATGATCTGCTACCAACTTCGAAAACCTCAATTAGCAAGTAATATACATTGGTAAAGGTTATTGCTTTAAAATCAGGATTTGGATGAACTGTTTACACTACCTAGCAAATTCTCCTAAATACTCCCAAGGTGATAAAATAATTTTAGCAATGTATGTGAGGTGGCTTTTAAAAGGAGACACAGCGAATCCCAGCTAGCAGTCTGAGAATGGGAGTAGTTGTTTCAGATATTAATCATTTACACGAGATCGGACTATCGGTCTGTCAACACAAATCGTTTAAATTTCATACAGACGAATTTGTATCAACTGTTGGTCATGCTCCAATACATACCTGTCAAAAACATAGTTTATGTCTTAATATTTAAATGTAGAGGAGACGATACTAAATGCACATAAAAAGATGGGTTTGTTAAATAAAAAAAGAAACTATTAAGAAAAATACACCCCCAAAAAAGGGCACATTCCAAGGTTTATTCAAAGACTGTTACGGAGATGAGAAATATTTTAAAATGCTGTTAATCAAGATGGCACCAGATTCATTTTTATACACATATAGGGAAACTTTAAACGATGACACAATTGATTAACGATAACAAATTTTATCCAAGTCTGCTATCATATGATGCAAGATTTCTTAGCGACTGAAATCTAGAAAGGAAAGCAGAACACACTAGCCTCATCTAAATGAGACCAAATCAAATTTTATATAAAAGTAGTATTATGGATGAATCCTAGCATGGATTTTTATATATGCGCATATCTATATATTTCTCGATCTGGTTTTTTTGTCTATATCTATATATGCCTTTTTGCATGTCCATGTACTTATGTATGTATGTATGTATGTATGTATGTATGTATGTATGTATGTATGTATGAAGGTATGTATCTATGTATATTTCTTCAATATTGCTACCACTCTAATGATCTGAAAGCATCATCGATCTACTGCCAATTACCAGGAAGTGTACAACATTAGAGTATTATATAACTTCTTTCAGGTAATTTCAAGCTCATGTTCGCTTCAAGCAATTTGAAGTAGTGATTGTGGCTCAGGAAGGCGCGGAACAAAATCCGAACTTCATATTGATAAAGTCTCAAATGTTCAAGATCATACATTATTTCCCGTTCATGTGAGCGGTGTTTTGTACAATATAGTAAGACAGTTTTATGGATAAGCAAACGATGTGTGAGTAATATATTGAGAGCAAAGAATGTCAAAGTAGTTTACCTGTTACAGAATGTTTTACGTGTTTGCTAGAATAGTATATTAGTTTTCATAATGTCTTAAACATTAATAATTGAACATCAATCGAGCCAGGACGTTAGAACAGAAATGTAGTCACCTACTGATAAGTTAGATGGATGCATGGATGCATGGATGCATGCATGTATGTATGTATGTATGTATGTATGTATGTATGTATGTATGCATGTATGTATCGTATGAATGAATTTTATGTGTTCATGTTGCAGTTTGAATTGACACTATCCACAATGTCTTCCGGTAGCGGTAACTCAATGGAATTCCCAACATATGATCCCTACATTTCAGCAACCGAAAATGGAACGAATGTAAGCATGTGCTTGTGTAAAATATATCCTAATATTTATTTTAAACTAAATTAAAGAACAGATTGTAAATATCTTATGGTTATATTAAATGGTGATATTCAAGATGGCCGCTATCGCTTAACCGGCTTGAGGCAGCTGTCCGGATTTTTGTGCCGTTGTTCATGATCTATGTGCTTGTTGTCTGTCTTCGTCTGCGTTATTGTGTTCATCATGCACTGGCTGTTCTTTTCGAATGTGTTTCTTCATCTTCTTGTATTGGAAACAAGAAAAATTAGACTTTTTCTCAGCTGTCTTGCTCCACTGTTGCGGCTTCCTTTGTTATCGAACAAGCCGCCATCACGTGATACTCGCCAGTCCACCCGTTTATGCTATGATGGACCCTCATTAATTGCGTTAAATGATTACTCCTTGGCTCTCCACACTACATTGTGCACTAGACTAAACGATCTGGGACTACATTCATCATTCCATAACTGTAAACGGAAGCGCAAAAAGAAGCGTTGTTTCACAGCTTGCCGGCGTAGAACAGGAAGAATAATTCCAGTTATCTCCCTTTCGCCCTTTCCGGCGCAGAAATTTAAAAATTCGGCCGTTAATTTAGACAACCTAATCCAAATTCCAATTAAATCGTCAACCTTTGTGTCAGCTATCGAAGAGATACCACTGCGCATCGCATTATTCAATGCCCAATCAGTAGGACCATCGGAAAAGCGCACAGAAATAGTTAATTTTATCAACGATCAGAATATCGACGTCTTTTTCCTGACAGAAACATGGCTAAAAACATCAGGCGATGAACCCAAGTGCGCGGATCTAACACCAACCGGCTACTCCATCAAGTCGTTCCCCCGCCACTCTCGCGGAGGTGGAATTTCTGTCATCGCAAAGACCTCCATGATCAACCGTCTTAACTACACTACAACTTTCATTTTCGACCACACATCGTTTGAACTAGTCCAAACTACACTCACACTAGAACAAAGGTCAGTCCATTTTTTCTGCCTCTACCGCCATCCTCCTAGTAGAATAAACAAGCTGACAGAATCTCTCTTTTTGGAGCAGTTTCCGAATCTCCTGGAGTATGGAAATTCGATAGGTGGCAACCTGATTATTCTTGGAGATTTCAACTTTCACTTTGACTGTCCTGGAAACCCATGCACATCGAAACTCCTAGATTCCATTCACGTTTTCAACCTCAAACAGTCAGTTAGCCAACCCACCCATAAACATGGTCACATATTAGACTGGATTCTTTACAGACCTCATGATAACATTCTTCAGTCCTCCCTGGTGTCCCACGAACTTTCATCAGATCACCTCTGCATTATATGCCATCTTGACGTATCAGTCCCTAACCCTCCACCTTTATTCGCTACTAAGAGAAAACTCCGTATGATAAACAGAACCAAACTAATGCATGACATCCAAGCAAACCTAACAACTAGCTTACCTACTACAGCAGAACAACTTGATAACTGCCTGCGTTCATTGCTCGACAAACATGCCCCAGCAACCAAGTGCAGAGTAGCAATTCAGAAGTGTTCTCCGTGGTATAGCAGTGTTAGGGACCAGCTTCGCACTGCTAAAAGAGACCGCCGTAAAGCTGAGAGGCTTTGGCTTTCCACCAGACTCACTATTCATAAGCAGATCTATGATGCCGCTAAGAAGAATGTCACAAACATAGTCCATGCAGCGAAATCAGCCCACTACATTACTAAGATGACGGAAAGTTTCAGCTGCAAAGAGCTATTTGAGATTACTAACAAGCTAATGTCAAGGAACAAATGTACACCACTTCCAACTACCTTCTCTCTAGTCGACCTTCCGGATCTGTTTGCAGATTTCTTCCGTGACAAAGTACAAACCATCAGAGATAAACTTGACAACACAATTTCAGTTGACTCGTCGTCACCATACAGTTGCGATACAGAATTTCAGCAGCAACCGTTAGCAGCATTTGAACCTGTCTCTATGGATTTAGTACGTACAATCGTGATGAAGAGTGCACCAAAGTCATGTGAACTGGATCCGATTCCGACGTCACTGCTGCTAGAGTGCTTCGATCCAATATTGCCTTCACTAACTGATGTTATTAATACCTCTCTCTCATCTGGGGAATTCCCATCATTTTACAAAACTGCCATTGTAAAGTCTCTGCTGAAGAAACCAACACTCGATTATAATGATTTAAAGAACTACCGCCCAGTTTCCAATCTCCCATTCATGTCAAAAATCTTAGAAAAAGTTGTTCTATCCCAACTTGTATCTCATCTGAATTCAAACAGTCTTTTTAGCAATGTACAGTCTGCATATCACCCTTGCCACAGTACTGAAACTACTCTTCTGAAAGTAGCCAATGACTTTCTCTCTGCTTTGGATGGCGGAAAGATTACAGTCCTCACTCTCCTTGACTTGTCTGCAGCATTTGACACTATAGACCATGATATATTACTTCACCGTCTCCAGCATGTATTTGGCATTCATGATACGGCCTTACTATGGTTCAAGTCCTACTTGGTCAACAGGACACAAATTGTGTCCGCAAATGGAAAACACTCCAGCCCACTTGATCTATGCTGTGGTGTTCCACAGGGGTCTGTTCTTGGACCTGTTCTCTTTATTCTATACACTCAGCCACTCTCAAGTGTCATAGATCATCATCCAGTGTCTCACCAATTGTATGCTGATGACACCCAAATATACAAATCTAGCCATCCAGCTGAAGTTGAAGCTACCATCCAAGGCGTAGAGAGGTGCGTTTCCGATGTGAAATCATGGATGACATGTAACAAGCTGCAGATGAATGATGATAAAATTGAAACCATCCTGATTACAACACAAAGACTTTCACATTCACATCCTTTACCTCAGACAATAAATATCAGCAACACCAACATTAAATTCACACAGTCAGTACGAAACCTCGGTGTCACTCTTGGCAGTACTCTCTCATTGCATCAACATGTCATTAACATATGCAAGGCTGCATATCTTGAGCTGAGACGAATCAGTTCCATTTGCAAGTATCTTTCAGTTGATGCCACTAAAACACTTGTGTGTTCCTTAGTACTTCCAAGACTGGACTATTGTAACTCAGTTCTGTCTGGTTCGTCTCAATATCTACTTCAGAAACTTCAAAAGGTTCAAAATACAGCTGCTCGGATCATCCTTAGAGTACCACGATCAGAGCACGGCTCTCCCCTGCTCTGTACCCTACACTGGCTATCCATACGATCCAGAATTAAACACAAAATTTGTTCTCTGTGCTACGTTACACTGACGGGCTCCAGTCCAACATACCTATCTGACCTCACCCATGTGTACACACCTGCAAGATGCTTACGCTCCTCTTCTGACACTCGTATTCTCATTATTCCCACTATGAAGATGAAATCATATGGACAACGCCCTTTTGCATACCAGGGCCCAGCAACGTGGAACGAATTGCCCACTGCACTTAGACACAAAGACACAGTGATCTCATTCAAGAACGCTCTTAAAACTCACCTATTTCATCTGCAAGAACAGACTTAAAGACCTAATAATGTATCCTTGCCTTAAATATTTACAGCATATTTTCTGTTTCTATTTTCGTGGTGTTTGTTTTTAATTTTGTAATCATATCATTATATCTGTTTTTTAAGTGTTGTCAAATGTTGTAAAGCGCTTAGAGCTTCTAAAGATTAGGCGCTATACAAAGTCCTCATTATTATTATTATTATTATTATTAAGTATAAATTTTATGACTGGTATTTTTGCATATTTTGTATCATTAATATTACATTCCTGTACTAAGTTAACACTTTGTGTAGTATTGTAAAATAATGTTAAAGTACAATTCTTCAGCATGATTTTTGCAGACCTACTGAACCTTATGTTTTGTCTGTAAGTCTTACAGAAAAACCCTTAAAATATGGACTTACAGAACAGCGTCAAATATTACAGAAATACCATTGTTTTGGGTAAAATCTGGATACTTGGTTATCCATGTTTGGTTTGGATCTGGGTTTCCTATTAGGATCAGTGGAGTTGGTCAGGAAACCAGACTAACTTTACAGGAGTACCTCAGATCAGTGTGTAAAACTCCCCAAAACTTCTTGCAACCCCACAGAACCAGTAACCTAAAAATACTACTTGTTCTGTCCAGATTCGGCTGGTCGTATATTTCATCATTCAAGAAGACAAAATGTAGTCAGTTACTGAATGGTAAATTCAGGCATAAACGAATATCAGTCCTTAGAATGGTTATGTATATGGTGAAACCTGGAACATACAGAAAAACACAAAATAAGATATTTTTATCATATGTTCAATTTATGACCTTTTATTGAATTCATTATAACATGGCCACCATTTACTGACCAAGACATTGATGCCCACTGCCCAGCTTTTCCAGATCCGTACATAACTTAGTCTGAAGCTGGGCATAAAAATTCAACCATGATGATTTATAGTCTGAATAAGAGTCAGATTCGTTATTGACTAAGTTGTCATCAGTGATGGTGTCAAAACTAGAAGCAGCCTCCAAAAATGAGGATGTGGTATCCAATCACGAACTGCTCATTAAATTAGGTCTGTGGAAAAATGAGTTCTAGCAGTGGACTGCTGGAACTGGATCAGATGCATCCACATCAAAATGCAGCTAAGAATTATAGTTCATTCAGGTCAGTATGTGAATTATAACTCAGTGAAATTTCACATCAGCATCTTGACATGTAGATAAAATTACCCAATTCCAGCATCAGCTGCATCATCTAACTTACTTTTTGACTTGTGTATATTTGTGATACAATTTGTCAGATGAGTAGACCATGTTTCAAAAAAAAACTTTTCCATAACTCCAGGGCCAACATGGCTGATTACATGTATACAGATCAGTCGTTTTTCATTATGTACAAATGGGTAGTGTTGCTCTGTAGGTATTGAAATCATTCATGCAAGAAACAAATGTTGTAACTTAAGCCAGAACTGTTTGGAACTCATGTGAAAATTTGCCAAACTACAGTCTTGGATATCATTCACAATGCTTCGGTGAATGAACTATAACAGCAGTATCATAGTCTTAGCATAGATCCGGTTTCCATATTCCAAGCAAATCATGTAATCCAACTATCGTTTTTGTTCCCTTTTAAGAGTTCGTTTTCCTTTTGCTGTGTTTGGTCCTTTAGCTGTTGGTGTCATCCATATACCTCAACATCCTGATGGTGAAAATCAGAAGTAGCATGTGTCGTCAGACATTGCATAGACATAGAGGAGTCTTTATTTGGAGTTACAAGCATCTAATGAATGCTAGTTATTTATCTTCTCCTAACGTTAAGATTCATAACTGGTCATCCGAAAAATTAACCACTACGTATTCTTCACTTGGTTGTTATTATTTCTTCAGATACTTTCAACTGTATGTATTTTTTTATGCAGAACGTCTGCTTGATCAAGCTGTTCCTTATAGAATTTTCTGAAAGTAGTATCAAAGAAATGATATTAAAATGAGAGGGACATTAAGCCACTCGAAAAGTTTAAATAGCAAAAAAAATCAAAAGGAATATTCCAAATTCTTATGGGGCAGGGGAAACAGGAAGGGCAACAATTACATTTATTGATCATTATGTGTTGATCTGAGTATATCTTGTGATGGGAGAGCTGATTGCAGTTACCATGTGAAATTAAAAAAGTAAAAGTGAAGGGTTATGTGAGCTTGAAAGATAGCAAGAAGCAATTGAGCTCCATAGGGTTTGGAGCTGTCGTTTATGAAACTATGCTGGAGGAAATTAAGGGCTATGTACTTTGCAAATTTTTTAGTTGAATATAATGTTTACCATCAGTGCATCAGTATCTGATTACACTTTTTAAATGCATGTTTTCCAATGTGACATTGTCAGTACATCATATTTTATTACACCTTACTGAATATTGATCTGAGTTGAGGACAAACATAAACTGCCTTACAGAGAAGGTATTGTTAGGGCTGGCATTCATGTGAAACGGCAATTGCATTCCCTGTTTGACTATAACTCAATTTTCTCTTTTCAGCACAAAAGTGAACTAAACTTATGAGATGCATTTTAGGTTGGAAACACAGTATGATACATTTATATTTTTAGGTGAAATTATTGAAAGACATCCTTGAGGCATGGAAAGAGGAGGTAGAGAAAAAGCCACCCACGATGTCCATTGAAGAAGCTTATGAGGTCCTGAACCTTCCAAAAGGAGTGGGAGGGTATGTGTAATAGAATCCATTAGATATGTTGGTTTAGGTTGGGAAGCCCTACACAAGGTTCAGAATTTGTGTAGGATGCAGAAATCCCAATTAAGAGTCAGAAGCTGGGTGCAGCATATGACAGATTATATTTCCCTCATTTCTGAACAAAAGTTAGGCTAATAAAAATGCTGTATCATCAGTATGGATAAAGCCTTAAAAATATAGAGTAATAAAAGTAAAAGTCATTTTGTCATTAGAACAAACATAGCAAGTGTAGCTTACAACAAAAAGGATGTCATTTTAATACAGAAGCTGTATGAAATGACCTCTTGAGCAAAATGATGCCATCTACAGTGTCAGTGAGTACACTCATGAGGGAATGACATATTCCACATGATTTCCTCAGATGGGCAAAATATAAAGCCATGATTGCCTCACTTATCAGATCTGGAAATCATAAAACTTGCAAGACCAGGTTTGACCAGGAGATCTTTTGTTGGCTAATCAGAAAGAATCAAATTTGATTGTTTGAAAATAAAGTTCAGTCTCAGGCTCCATGTTTTATGATCTCCAGGCGTAATAGAGAGTTGTATTTCGCTTCTCTGACTAGGACAATAGCAGTATTCACAACTTAGATTTGTGTGTTTCATAGATTTCATTTTAAATGGGCACAAGTGTCACATTGTATTTATCCCATGACACAAGTGTAACGTTGTATTTATTGCATGACACAAGTGTACCACTGCATTTATCCCATAACTGAGAGTAATACCATATTGTTCCCATGACACAAGTTTAACAGTGTATTTATCCCAGGACATATGAGTTAACAATGTAGTTAACCCATGACACATGAGTTTGCATTGCATTTATCCCATGACACAAGTGTTAAAATTGTATTTATCCCATGACACAAGTGTTAGCATTGTATTAATCCCATGACACAAGTGTTAACATGGTATTTATCCCATGACACAAGTGTTAACATTGTATTTATCCTGTGACACATCAGTTAACATTGTATTTATCCCATGACAAATGAGTTAACATTATATTTTTCCCATGACTCAAGTGTTAACATTGTATTTAACCAAAGACATTTTGTTAAATAGGGTCTAAATAACACACTAATTGTGTATTAACTACCAAGCTCAAATTTAAGACCAGAGTTCCTAAAAATATTTTATGATTCATTTCATGCCAGAAGACAGTCAATCAGAAGTTTTCATGCATCCATTAATCAACAAAGCTAATTAACTTCACATTTATCCCTATGGGTTCTTTAATTTCAACAAGAAATGTAACTCCTGCAATGTAGTTTTGGGTGGAGAGGGAGGGTTTTGAAATTCAAAAGGGCCAAAGTTAAAATCTACAGTGACCCAAGAAAGGAAATGGTGTCTGTATAATAATTGAAGCTGACTTCACTGACTAGTTGCTTTTGATAGTATAGAGAGAGAGGTTATTGGGGGTGCAGTGGTGGTTGTGAAAGGGCAAAGAAAATCTTATTTCAAAGGTTAAAGGCCAAGGTCACTTTTATGTGCATGAAGGAAAACATGTCTTTGTAATTGCACAAGTTCTGATGTCCATTCCTTCACGAAATGTTGCAAATGGATTGCCTTTGCAGGCTGTCATAAAACTTGATGATTGTGAGGACATGGAGTGAATACACCTAGTCATCCTAATCCAAGAAAGGGGAGTAGCTACTTTACAATGGCTTTTCTTGTAAATTTCATGCATGCAATGAAATTAATAGGTTAGCTGCAGTAAATACCATACACAGTTCTACTAAATTACAAGCAGAGAAGTGAAAGGTCAGTTTCACTGATGAAACTTAACTTTACACAATGATTTCATTTTGTGTCTTAAATCACTTAATGATCCCAACTTACTTTCCTTGTGGCATGTATAGTATGTATTGATTGCAAAGCTTGTATTTTGTAATATTGAAATGTGACCAATTCAGAACAAATCTTCATTTTACAGGTTTATTTAGAATTTACATGCAGTTCTCTACTATTGTGTTAAATTACACAAAAAATTTCCCATAATTCGCTGTAGAATTAGAACCTATTTGTTACAGCAGAGATTGAAAGACCATTTAATCCTTGCACACTGAAAGCAGAAACCTCTCACTCTTTAAAGTTTGTGTGATTGTAGTTCAGATAAACTTTTTCAGTGCATATTTGAACCAAGCAGAAACATGTTGGTTGACTTATGTCTTTAGATAAAGTTTTTCTCACTCTCAGAAGTCACTGTTCTTAGTTTGATGGTCCCATTATAAAAGACTGCTAATTTTTCAAAACCAATACTCTAGTGAAAACCTAGCAGTTACTGCTCCTTACAATTGAAACATCACATTCGCTAACCATGTAATTTCATGACACTAGCATTTCTGTGTCAATTCTTCTTTCCGCTACATAAGAGCTTTTTAATATGAGGACCCTGTTCATTTTTCTGATACTTTAGATTTAATTTAAATATGTAAGATAACTAAGTATCATTATATTTATTTGTTGCAGTCATGACGAAAGTGCAATCAGAAAGGCCTACTTCAGACTGGCACAGAAATACCATCCTGACAAAAACCCAGAAGGAAGAGTGAGTACTTATTTAATAATTAACCTTTACTTATATTTTACTTTAAAGATAAAATATTGCCCAAAAATTTATGTAGAAATGGGGGTGAGGTCATTTTGGTCTGATCTTATTTTCTCAGGGATAATGTTTACAATGGTTACTGAATACTAGTAAAAGCTGAGGTGATTACAAATGGGTTTAATTGTAGAATTATGACATGGTGACCACACTAATAAGGTGGTTCAGTTTTATTGCTTCCATTAACAGCATTATAGTGATGGAGTACTGTATTGTGTAGTGCATACATGCCAACCATTACGCTTTTGGCGTAATCATTACGTTTTTTTTCACTAAATTATGCCTTGCACATAAACATATATGGATTACGTGATTTCGTTATATCCCCCTTAAAAAAAAAAATCAATAATTTCTTTTCTCGTTTTTATCAACATCCCATTAATCCCACAGACCATATTCTAGAAAAGACAGCTTCTACGTAACTACGATATAAGAGTATGCTTGTCCTTAGACTTGCATGCACTTTCCTGACTGTATTATGTTCTATTTATAGCAGCTGTCCTATTTCAAAGAAACATTCTGGTTTCTACTTTCAAACTTTTGACCTCGGATTCTGTTTATAGCAACTGTATGGCTTAGTTAGGAGAGAACAGACTGGTTTATTAATTTTTAATCTTTACTCACAGATTCTTTGTTCTAATTCATATTTGGTACAGAACCAGTCTATAGTTACTTGGTGCTAAAAGGTCTGATTTATTTTAGTCGATGTGTGTGTTAGAGCAGAAATGTTTTCTTTCAAATAATTTCACAGGTGGATTAGAAAAATGCAAGAAATAAACGAAACAAAACATATCAGAATCCTCCAAAGATGAAGACATGAATGACCTAATAACAGCATTCAGTTCGAGGGCAGCATCACATCCATTCCAGGCTGTGTGAAAAGAATTTTAATATTTGGCGTTAAAAGTCATCAGATGGATTCTAGTCGATGTGTGTGTTAGAGCACAAATATTTTTTTTCAAATAATTTCACTGATGGATCAGAAAAAGACAAAAACACCGAATCCTCCAAAGATTCAAAGATGAATACATGAATGACATACTACAGCATTCCATTCTAGGGCAGCATCATGCCCATTGCAGGCTGTGTGGAAACGATTTTAATATTGGTCATGGTGGTAAATTTGATGTTGAAAAACACTTGAAAACAAAGAAACACATCGAATTAGCTTGTCTTACTAACTCCAATACAAAGTTAACTTCTTATTTACAGCAGAGCTCAAGTGCGAACGTGAATGTTATAAATGCAGAGGTGTTATTTACTGAGTTCTTAATAGAACATGGACTACCCCTAGTGGTAGCAGATCACGTTGGTCCTTTGTTCAAACAGATGTTTCCTGATTCCAGAATTGCTGAAAAAATATGCTTGTGCAAAGAACAAAATCATCTAATATTGTTTGGTGTTTTGCAGAAGATACTTCTCTTAAAATTGCAGAAGCCATGAAAATTGGGCCGTTTAATATTGCCACAGACGGGAGTAGTGATTATGACGACAAAAAGTTGTGCCCAGTCAGTGTTAGATACTTCAACAATGAAAAGGGCAAACTCAAGAGTGTTCTTCTTTCATTACTAGAATTAACAGTAGATTGCACTGGAGAAAACATTTTTGATTTGCTTGATAATTCTTTGAACAAACATGACATCAGTTGGCAGAACTGTATGGGGTTTGCAGCTGGTAATGCATCAGTGATGACTGGAATTCATAAAGGAATTGCATCCTGTATTTTGAAAAAGTCTCCATCAGTGTACATAACAGGTTGTTCCTGTCATTTGACGCACCTTGCTGCTGGAAAGGCTGCCGATAAATTAGAAGTAGATATTGGTCATTTGCTAATTGATATCTACTATTGTTTGGAGAAAAGTAGTAAAACGAAACAAGCTCTAAAGTTGTTACAAGATCAGATTGATCTTGAAGACTATAAAGTTATAAAGCATGTGTGTACAAGATGGTTATCCCTTGGCAAATGTATTAGCTGTTTACTTGAGCACTACAAGCTTTCTTTAGAACTGAAAGTGAATCTGCATAGAGAAACCAGGAAAAAAAGTGAAGAGTAGCACAAAAGCAAAGTCTGCTATTATAAGTCAGAAGGGAACAAGAGACGAAAGTATAGATAGAAGTACTAACTGTAAAGAGGATGGATCATCAGAAAGGAAGAAATTTAAATCCATGGAATTTTTATTTGAGAAGCTTATATCTATCCAGCTTGAGGGCCTCCAGGCTCACACTAAGATTGTGAAAGATAAATGTTGTGACAGAAAACTTCAACCCATCGTCAGTAAACTAAATCAGCCACCTGGATCTGGTTCTTCAGAGGATAAATTAACTACACATGTAGTCAGTAAGAAGCATACTGGATCATCTCATTCTTCTAAGGGCAAAGTGGATACTAAGATGTCACAGAAAGAAACAGAATCTGTTCACTGTTTGGAAGAATCAAAGTGTGAGATGGTTTTCATAAAACTTAATAATCCAGTTACAAAGCTGTATTGCTTGTTTATGAAGAGTGCCATTCCATTGTTTGATGCAGCAAATGTTGTCTTACAGAAAGAAGAACCATGCATTCCTATTATGCACCAGATTTTGTCAAACCAGTTGTCAGATTTGCTAATAAAGTTTATTAAGCCAGAAATCATTTCATCAGCCAAGCTTTTAACTGATATAGACATTCATGACAGCAAACCAGAAAGATAATAAAGATCTTGCTATTGGTACAGAAGCAAGAGAATTCATAGAACATAATTCTACTCTTGCTTTGAAGGTGTTCTATGATAATGTTAGAGATTATGCTACGGCCTGTGATTACATGCTCCAGAAATTCCCATATGGAGATGAAGTGCTTTTAAATGCTTCAGTTGTGGATGTAAATGAAAGACGGTCAGAAAGCTTTAAAAGTGTAAGATTCATTGTCAAGAGATATCCCATTCTATTGCCACCCTTGTCTACCTTGGATCATCTGGAAGGAGAATTCCTTAAGTATCAAGTTGGCATGCTACCTGACAATATACTTAATGCAGATAGAGTTGATGTGCAGTGGCACATTATTTCCCAACTAAAAGACCCAATCACTGAAAGATATAAATTTCCTCTTCTTTGTCAAGTTATGAAAGGAATATTGGTTCTTTACCATTCTAATGCTGACTGAGAGATTGTTCAGTATTGTTAATAAAATTAAAACTGAATTCAGATCCAGGCTCAGTAACCCAGTACTTAGTGCTCTACTGATGTGCAAAACATTCATGGTCTCAGCTGGTACAAAGTGTTTTGAAATGCAACATGACAGTCTGTTGCCTTCTAAAGCTAAAAGTGCTACATATAAAAACTTGAAATAGTAAAGGATGTTAAAATACCAGAGGGGTAAATAAATAATTGTTCATTGAAATTTTAGCATGTTATGTGTGGATTACTCTTTTTCTGCTTGGATTACTCTTTTTGTCCACTTAGACTACACTTTTTCCTTGTCAAGGGGTTGGCATGTATGGTAGTGTGATCTTGGATGCATAGACAACCTTAGAACCCAGAGATAATCTCTGATCTTGGATGTGTAGAACACCTTAGAACCCAGGGTTTATCACTGGTCTTGAATATGTAGAAAACTTCAGAATCCAAAGATAATCACTGATCTTGGATGTGTAGAAAAGCTTAGAACCCAGAGATAATCACTGATCTTAAATGTGTAAAAAAGCTTAGAACCCAGAGATAATCCTGATCTTGGATATGTAGAAAAGCTAAGAACCCAGAGATAATCCTGATCTTGGACGTGTAGAAAACCTTAGAATCCAGAGATAATCACTGATTTTGGATGTGTAGAAAACCTTAGAACGCAGATAAAACCATTAATCTGGGATGTTTGAAAGTCTTAAAACCCAGAGAAAACATTAAGCCTTGATATGTAGAAAACCTTAAAATCCATTGAAAACCATCAACCTTAGATGTGTAGAAAGTTTTAGAAACGAGATTAAATCTTGGATCTGTAGAAAACCTTTGTACACAATGAAAACCATCAATCTTACAACCCAGAATAAAAGATAAATCTAATATGTGTAGAAATCCTTAGACTCAAGAGATCACAATTGGATGGGTGGCTACTTGCTCTCGCACATGTAATCAAGGATCAAACCTTGGACTGCAGAGGTGCAAAAGTAGTATACTACCAAGGCTTCAGGAGTAAAACAAGTCATTCATTATCACAGGTGTGGTACATAGTGTCATGTAGGACTCTTGATCATCAATAATAAGTCTGTTATTAGTCATTTCCCTTGTGCATAATCTTTCTTTCCTTCTATGTATTCAAAACGTTTTTGAATTTGATACATTTCTGAGAAAAAATGTGATTAAATTGTGAAATTGATTTATATTTCAGAAAATTATTTTCATGCAAAACACAAACCAAGATTTAATAAATTGTAGATTATTACTATCATCCTAATTTTCAGTTTTGTTGGCATAAAATTTTACTATTAAATTTGATAACCATATTGTTTTAAATCACTCGTTCTTGCAGTCATTTGTAAATCAGTTGCTTTAATGTATTTGTTTCCATTCCTAGGACATATTTGAGAAAGTGAACAAATCATATGAGTTTTTGTGCAGTAAATCTAGACAAAGTGATGGTCCCAGTCCAGAGAACATTGTCTTAATACTCAAAGCCCAATGTATACTCTTCAAGAGATATAAAGATGGTGAGTAAATTACACAAGATATTATACATGCATTCATGAGATAACATGTTTATGCAATGAGTTAATAACATGAAATGCCCCAAGGTGCATGCAGTAAGTAATATGTTAGCTAATGAATTTTATATATTTTACATTTAATGAACACACAAGATTCAGTTTTTTAGATGACTTCAGGATTTTGGTTTTTCAGTATAAATTTGCCAAGAAGTGCTAGATTTCAACTAGAAGTATCTTTATATTGATGAAATCTGGAATGATTTCCAGTGTTTCATGCCAGCATTTATATGAGCTATGGCTCTTGGTTGCTTGACCTCCTAGACTTGAGTTTCAACAGCATAACTCTACCAAGGATTGCCAGACTTGAATCAGATTTGATGGGCAGTTTTATGTAGATGAAATCTCTGAGACATTTGATTTTCAGGTGTCTGCTTCCTGTCAGATGAATTACAAGGTCACCCATATTTTGCAAGGTTTAGTTCTTGCACCAGGATTGTTCAGAATTTCAAGCAAATTTAATGTGTAGCTTTAAATTGTTCAAGACTTGATTGGGTTTAATTGCCAGCATTATACTTCATCCTTTTGTAGAGTTATGGCCCATTATTGTTGGATATACAGTGGTCCCCCTCTTATACGGCCACCCCTTCTGCACAGGGAAAGTGTTTAGATAAGATGGGTGGCCTTTCCAGAGAGGGACTATATTTGTGAGAAGTATGTGTATGTATATGTATGTGTATATAGTAACCATTAATTATTAAAAGGTTCTTTTAGTCTTCAGAAGATAATAAATTAATAGTTCTTATATTTAAGCATGAGATGTGAGTTTGGTATCATTGGCATGCACATTGCAAAACCATTCAAAAATGTTATTTAAATCTTGATACATAGATTGCTTGGCATTTAAAATAATTCTGTTTCCATTTACTTCTTTTGTCCCAGTGCTGCAGAATATTCTCATTATCTTCTATGATGATGTTTTGTTTACTTGAGTCTTCCCAGCATACAATTTCCCCATTGTTGTCAAGTCAAAAAACTTTTACTTTTTTTCCTAAAGCATTAATTCTCCATTTACATGATGACATATTGAAGTTTTTTAATGATTTATTCCTATGTTGCTAATTGTACAGTACTGCAGTTTAATTATGCAGACAAAACTTTTGTGAAGTAGACGAAATGCATTGTTTATAAAGGAAGTGGGACATGTACTGTCACATGATTTTTCGGTCTTTGTCAGGTACCCTGTTTTGTTCAAGGTTAATTGCTCTGTTAATCCACAAAATCTATATTCAGCCTATGCTGATCATGTTATGATCTTGACAATTATATCTGGTTGTAATCATCATAGAACAAAACTCAACCGCTGTGTGAAGCCCAAAATTCTATCTAAACATTGCAAACCCCATTTTCTGTAAATATCGGGGTTAATGATATAATCTTGGTGGTACATGTGCTTTAACTAACACTTCTTCAGTAGCAGAAACTTGACATTGGGAAATAGACATCGGGAAAGATAATTGGATTACTTTCCTTACCGTATGAATTAAACATTGGTTATAGACACGTATTAATAATAAAATGTGGCCACTTGTGAGGGATAAATTTTCCATTTTTGTACTAATATATTGGCATCTGGTCACGTTAGTGGGATGACCTTTTTTTGAGGGCTATTTTTGAAAACAAACTGGTCAGTGCTAAGGGATTCTGGCCATAAAAAGTTGGTGGCTGCTGGTCATGGGGGCCGTTTATGAGGGGAACCACTGTTTATCCATTTATTGCAGGTAAATTCCTTAAGGTACTGCATAGCAGATAATTACAGTTACGGCCTTTTTGCAATCCACCCATCACAAATAGCAGTAAAATCAAATTTTGTATAGTCAGACTCCACATATAGCAACTGCCTGCTTACTGGAACTAGAGTTTTTGGACTCCACCAATTGTCCTGCATATTATGTCAGTTTATAGTGACCACCTACTCAATTTGATCAGCGTCCACTATTTTTCAAGTCCAAAGACCAATGCTTATAGCATCCTTTGTCATCTGGCCGGTATCTGTCAATAATTGCTATTTTTAGCTTCTAAAAAAGAAAAAGAAAAAAAAAAAATGACTGACCAATTTCATCCCAACTCAGCACAGAGCATGAAAACCAAAATTTGTACAAAAAGTTCATGTGCAATTAAATATAATCACCATTGCTAAAAACAGAATAAACTTTAAATGATTTTTCCAGTCACTGAATAAAATTTAATCAAACTTAACTGAAACCATCTTAGCGTGCAGGCCTTTAGAAAAAAATGACAGTCTGCCATCAAATATTGCCACCATTACTAAATATAGAAACCTTTTAACATCTTTTCTAAAACTGCAGAATAGATTTTGTCCAAACTTGGCAGAAAGTATCCTTTCATGAAGACCTTTCTTGTTTGTGCAAATGGTTTTTTTCCACCGTTAAATATAATTACTGTTAAAAAAAGAAAACCAGTGAAATGACATCTTCTCTACAACTACTGAATAGAATCTGGCCAAACATAACAGAAGGAATAGAATTTGGCCAAGCATGACAGAAGTAATAGAATTTGGCCAAGCATGAGAGAATGAATAGAGTCTGGCCAAAC
Organism: Megalonaias nervosa; assembly: GCA_016617855.1. Lineage (NCBI taxonomy): Eukaryota > Metazoa > Mollusca > Bivalvia > Unionida > Unionidae > Megalonaias > Megalonaias nervosa. The sequence continues at coordinate 71,980 of JAECUM010006704.1, read as the reverse complement.
ATTTCAGAAGTAATAGAATTTTGCCAAGCATGAGAGAATGAATAGAGTCTGGCCAAACATGACAGAAAGAATAGAATTTTGCCAAGCATAAGAGAACGAATAGAGTCTGGCTAAACATAACAGAAGTAATAGAATTTTGCCAAGCATGAGAGAATGAATAGAGCCTGGCCAAACATGACAGAACGAATAGAATTTTGCCAAGCATGAGAGAATGAATAGAAACTGGCCAAACATAACAGAAGTAATAGAATTTTCCCAAGCATGAGAGAATGAATAGAGTCTGGCCAAACATGACAGGAGGAATAGAATTTTGCCAAGCATGAGAGAATGAATAGAGTCTGGCCAAACATGACAGAAGGAATAGAATTTTGCCAAGCATGAGAGAATGAATAGGGTCTGGCCAAACATGACAGAAGGAATAAAATTTTGCCAAGCATGAGAGAATGAATAGAGTCTGGCCAAACATGACAGAAGAGATAGAATTTTGCCAAGCATGAGAGAATGAATAGAGCCTGGCCAAACATGACAGAAGTAATAGAATTTTGCCAAGCATGAGAGAATGAATAGAAACTGGCCAAACATAACAAAGTAATAGAATTTTGCCAAGCATGAGAGAATGAATAGAGTCTGGCCAAACTTGACAGAAGAGATAGAATTTTGCCAAGCATGAGAGAATGAATAGAGCCTGGCCAAACATGACAGAAGGAATAGAATTTTGCCAAGCATGAGAGAATGAATAGAAACTGGCCAAACATAACAAAGTAATAGAATTTTGCCAAGCATGAGAGAATGAATAGAGTCTGGCCAAACATAACAGAAGGAATAGAATTTTGCCAAGCATGAGAGAATGAATAGAGCCTGGCCAAACATGACAGAAGGAATAGAATTTTGCCAAGCATGAGAGAATGAATAGAAACTGGCCAAACATAACAAAGTAATAGAATTTTGCCAAGCATGAGAGAATGAATAGAGTCTGGCCAAACATGACAGAAGGAATAAAATTTTGCCAAGCATGAGAGAATGAATAGAATCTGACCAAACATGACAGAAGTAATAGAATTTTGCCAAGCATGAGAGAATGGCCAAACATGACAGAAGGAATAGAATTTTGCCAAGCATGAGAGAATGAATAGAGTCTGGCCAAGCATAACAGAAGTAATAGAATTTTGTCAAGCATGAGAGAATGAATAGGGTCTGGCCAAACATAGCAGAAGGAATAGAATTTTGCCAAGCATGAGAGGATGAATAGAATCTGGCCAAACATGACAGAAGGGATAGAATTTTGCCAAGCATGAGAGAACGAATAGAATCGGGCCAAACATGACAGAAGGGATAGAATTTTGCCAAGCATGAGAGAATGAATAGAATCTGGCCAAACATGACAGAAGTAATAGAATTTTGCCAAGCATGTGAGAATGAATAGAATCTGGCCAAATATAACAGAAAGCATCTGGGCTTGAAGAGGATATTATGAATTTCTTGCATTGGATGAATACACATTACAAATTCCACATTTTTATGTACCATATTTTTATGTACCATAATTTTATGTACCATAAAAGACAGTTATGCTTTATATGTGAATTTACTATTTATTGTGCTTCATATTTATTGTATTTATTTATTGTGGGTACCAATTTTTCTGGATTTTGTGGATGCTGCAGGCTATGAATTTAAAAACCAACAAACAATGATCCTTCCATATAAAAATTCGGACCACTTAAACCACTTCACAATTGGGTACTGAAAAAAATTTCATTATTTGCCACACCACAAAAAGTAATTAAGGTTAGAGTCATTGCAATACCCCTTAGTTAATGAATGATTTCATTATGATATTCATTAAATCCATTTCATATTTATTCAAATTTACTTATTTGATATTGTGCCATTATTTCACTAAAGATTATGCATGTGTAACCGAGACAGGAGGATGGATTTTGTTGTAATTAATGCTTTGTACATTATTTCACCATATATAATACACATGTAACCTACACAGGAGGATATAGTTGTAATTAATCTATTGCTTTAACCTCTTTTCACTTCCCTGATCAGTTTCCTTCCCTTCACCTCTACAACCACTGAAATACTTTAAAATTCTTTCTCAAAATTCTGTTCCAAAGACTGTTTCTTTTTCTCAAATATCTTGAATTTGTTAAAAAGCTATTGCAATGAAGCCACTCTCTTTTAGCATTTAGCATATTTAGACCTTAAAGCATTTCTTTCACAACTTTGAAAGTGCCTTTTGTTATGATGAGTAACTACAGAAGATAGGCACAAAATACACACAGAAAGTAACTGGTGGCAGAAGGGAGAAGGGAGGACTTAACAACCCACAATACTCTGCAAGGAGAGTGACATCTTTCAGCATTTAATTTAAGAAAAATATCAACTAATTTTTTTCCTTTAAAAATATTAGTTCTCATTTCATATCAAATATGTGAAACTTCTGAAATGCTGAGTCTTGTATAGTATAGAAATGATTTAACTCATTGAATGGATATGATTTGGAATGAGCACACACGAAACATCCTTTGCATACAAAACCACATTGTTTTACTCTGTTGTCCTAAAGTGTGAAGCACAGTATCCATTGAATAAACCCCATGTTAAAAAGTCAGTATTTGTTCCATTTTTCTTGAAATATTTGTTTCATTTAGAACTCTTCAAATGCAATTGTACCTGTTGGAAAAGCTCCCAAAAATATATCAGCAGTAGTGCACACCAAAATCAGCAAATGACAACAAATTTAAGGTGGCAGTTCAGTTATGAGCTTGGTGATTAAATTTTCAAGGATTGTCTATTAGTCCTCTTGTTTCAGGCCACACAAAGTCACTATTGCCTGCAAGTGTAACATATTTTTGAGGTTGTACCAATGATAAAAGTATCCAATTTTTTTCAAAAACAGCTTCCTAAAGAAAGTAAAATACTAGTTTTTGTTTAAATGAATTTTTTCAAGGAAAGAGAATTATTAGAGAAACCACTAACTGAATAGTTGTTGTAGATTAAAAAGCTAAATGACAGCAAGATCAGGATCACAAAATTCTCTACAGTGAACCTTTTCCTGGATGTAAAATAATAGAACATTCTAGGGTAAAGTCTGGTAACTTCCTCAGAAATTCTAGTGCCAATTTAGAAAATTAAAAAACAAAAATAAATTACAAATAATTCCTCCATTCTTAGGATTGGAACAAATTTAAATTATTTATCTCATGTCATAAATGTCATATGAAATGAACACTGATATGATATGCTGTGATTTCACCAAATGTTATAGATTTACAACCCTACAAGTATGCTGGGTACCCGATGTTAATAAAAACAATCCGAATGGAGACGAATGATGAACAGTTGTTCTCCAAATCAGCGCCTCTTCTGGCTGCAGCCTGTGAACTGGCTTTCCACACAGTCAACTGTTCAGCTCTCAATGCTGAGGAGCTCAGGAGAGAAAATGGGATACAGGTGAAAATTAATATCATTCTGATTTGTACTATAAGTTTTGCAGAAATGCAAGATTAGTTAAAACTATTGTTTTTATACTTAATTGCTTTAGGAGTTAAAGTTATTGCTCTAACACTTAATTGCCTTAGGAGTTAAAGTGACTGTTCTAATACTTACGAGTTAAAAGTCAAAATGAATTATTATTTTATTTCCTGACTAAGTGAGCTCTGGTTTTCTCTTTTTAGTTAAAATAGAAAGTTTTATTATTTTGTATTTAAGGTTTTGAAAGATGTGCAATAATCAGACTTTTTGATTGGCAAAAGAGAGTATTGTACAGAATCCTTATTGTTATGACTACATTTGCATATATAGTTATAAACCTTACACACTGCAAGTTAATCAGTACTATTGGATATATAGTTATAAACCTTACACACTGTAAGAGTTAATCAGTACTATTGGATATATAGTTATAAACCTTACACACTGTAAGAGTTATTCAGTACTATTGGATATATAGTTATAAACCTTACACACTAAGTTAATCAGTACTATTGGATATACAGTTATAAACCTTACACACTGAAAGACTTAATCAGTACTATTGGATATACAGTTATAAACCTTACACACTGAAAGACTTAATCAGTACTATTGGACATACAGTTATAAACCTTACACACTGAAAGAATTATTCAGTACTATTGGATATATAGTTATAAACCTTACACACTGTAAGAGTTATTCAGTACTATTGGATATACAGTTATAAACCTTACACACTAAGTTAATCAGTACTGTTGGATATACAGTTATATACCTTACACACTGAAAGACTTACTCAGTACTATTGGATATACAGTTATAAACCTTACACACTGAAAGACTTATTCAGTACTATTGGATATATAGTTATAAACCTTACACACTGTAAGAGTTATTCAGTACTACTGGATATACAGTTATAAACCTTACACACTATAAGAGTTATTCAGTACTATTGGATATACAGTTATAAACCTTACACACTGTAAGAGTTATTCAGTACTATTGGATATACAGTTATAAACCTTACACACTGTCAGAGTTATTCAGTACTATTGGATATATAGTTATAAACCTTACACACTGTCAGAGTTATTCAGTGCTGTTGGATATTCAGTTATAAACCTTACACACTGTAAGACTTATTCAGTACTATTTTATATACAGTTATAAACCTTACACTCTAAGAGTTATTCAGTACTATTGGATATACAGTTATAAACCTTACACAGAGTAAGAAGTGTAGTAAGTAGTAAATATGTTATTTTGGACCCCCAAAAAATAAAAGGTTGCTGTTCGCAGTTATTCATATTTCATAGCTTTGTGGTCATGGTAGATACTTTATTGTTTCCTGAGATAGGTTGTGGTATTCTTCCATATATCATTATCTCCTCATAATGCAGTACATGTGCTTTTTTTCCCATCTGCATTTTGATATAAAAGACTCGAGCTTAATAAATTTATGCCCATTCCATGATCATGTGCTTTCAGTACACAGGTGTACTTAACTCTATACAAACTCATGATACACATTTTCAATGTTGCTTGTTGAAACACTTGATTTAAACACTGGAATCATTCAAATTGGCACATAAACTTTGACAGAATCTATAATTTAGATTTGAAAATCTGTTGCTGTGTCTTAAACTATAGAATTGAATTTGTGGTCCTTTCCTTTGTTATTAATGAATAGGATTTACCTTTCCTGACATGTAAGGCCTATCCAGATTACTGTTAAAGTTTATATAGCCATTTTGTATTCTAACAACTCAATCATAGAAAAAAAAATATTAACATTCTTCCTATTGACTTGCGTTTGATCAGACTCCATGTAAGTTCATGCTTTGATGATCTATTTTTATCAGTTTCAAAATTATTATCATATGGCCACAATTTTATTTACTCAAATATACCCCTTTCATAACTTTTAGTAAGATAATCACTTAGACTAACAATTGCTGAGCTGATGCATGTGGACCCTTAATTTGGAACAGCTGTATTATTATAGATGCTAAATGTGAAGATTAGATTGGCATACATTTCAGATATGTACATTGGTTATTATGCCCCCTACTGCTTGTGGTGGAGGCATCTTAATTTGGTCCTGTTGGTAGGTGCATCCCAAGAAGTTTGCTAGCACATTTGCTAGAAAAAGATTTTATTGTAGACAGATGTAATTTAGTAGGCATGCAGGTATATATATGCAGACAATCTAATAAGATTTTCAGGCTGTGACAACAGTTTTGCAGGTTGTTGTTTTTGGGGATGGGGAATTAAACACATTTTTAAACTTTTTTAATTCAGATTTATTTGTTCTACAGTGGGGGCATATATGTTCTACAAACATATATAATTTTAATTTTTATTGAGAGAGTTTGACTAGATGATGAATGGTGGTGAGATGTGGTTGTCTAAATTTACTTCTGGAGATGCCCAGCTTTACCTCAGAGTTCTGGTTCCAATTGAGACATTACAAAATTATGTTTTCACAAAACATTTGAAGTGTGGATGTTTCAGGTGCTGCAAGAAGCTTTTGCCAGGTGTGTCAGTGTACTCAGTATTTCAAGTAAACAAGACGAATTATCTGTTCAGGTAAGTAGACATAGAGTATTCAATTTGTCCACAATATTTTGATGTTGTCTGGCCATCCGAACAAACTTTCTACATCTGTCTGTTATCTATTTCATTTCCATGCATTACCCACCATCTGTCATTACCAAACTTTGTGGATGGCTTGCATTTGGGGGAAGAAGCCTGTCATTTTCAAAGTCAAGAGTTCACTGGTCAACATCACTGACTGATCAAAGAAAAATGGTTTCTGAAAAGTATAGCTAGTTCTTCATAATAGATATAAACTAGACTTTGTTGATGGTTTGCACTTGGGGTAATGAAGAAGCCAACATAAAGGAAGTTAAGGTCTCCATGACTGAAAGAAGAAAAATAATTTCTACACAGTAACATTATTTTTATATGGTCTAAACTTTGTGGATGGCTTGCACTTGAGGTAAGGAAGAATTCCGTCAAGTTTGGGTCAAAATGTCAAATGTCATTGTTAGCGTGAAAAAGAAAAACTATTTCAGTACAGTAACATTAGGTCCAGATAACAGACCAGAACAAAGCTTTATGGCTGCCTTTCATGTGGGTTAAGAAAGAAGCCTATTGACTTTAGCCTCAGAAGGTCAACATCATTCTCTCGGAAGTGTGAAAAATTGTTTCTGCACAGAAATGTCAGTTCTTGACAACATGCCTTCAGCAAAGTTTGTGATAACTTACACATTGGGTGAAAAGAATACTGTTGATTTGGAGTCAGAGGTCATGATCACTGTTACTGAAATAAGAAAAATGTTTTGCATAATAACTTTAGTTCTGAATCATACAAGTCAGTGAAGTTTGTGGAGGGCTTGCATTTTGGTATGGAAGAGGTTTATTGATTTTTTGGCCAGAGTAAGTCCTTGTGACTCAATGAAAAATGGTTCTTGTAGAACAATTTTTGTTTTAGAGCAGGTTCCTTTACCAAACTTTATGGATGGCTTGCACTTAAGATAATAAAAAAACCTTTAGATTCTGGCGATCTAAATGTCTAAGGTTGCAGTTTTAGTAAGTCTAACATTAGAACATGTATTTTTTATATTTTTGTCTTTCCTGATATTTGCACACTGTCAGGCCATACAGATCATAAGCATCATATGTTCTGTAATTTTTCATACTGAATACTTTATATTAATTTCTATTATTGGACAGAATAAAAATAAAGTAACATCAAGGAATATGTGAAAGACAAATAATGCTTGGATGACTGTGATTACTTTTATCTTTGTATAAATGGATTTGACATTGGGGCAACTTGATTGGCATAATGTTACATGAGACTAGAAAAGAAAATATATTTTCTGATTAGTAAAATGGACTCCCTTTAAAGCACATCAGCAAAACATTGCCACTAATACAAAATGAGCATCCCTTATAAAATATTCTTGTAATAATGTGTCCTAGTATAAGGCGACCATGTTTATTGCATACTGCACTTTCATTTGTCCTGAGAACAGCATTACAGTAAAGGAACACTGTATATTGACTACCGTATTAATTTCTGAACAATATTGTGATATTATCCAACTGATATATTGATATATTGTGATAGTATTCAACTGATATATAGTATACAACTGATATATTGATACATTGTGATGATATCCAACTGATATATTGATAAATTGTGATGATATCCAACTGATATATTGATACATTGTGAAGATATCCAACAGATATAGTGATACATTATGATATCACTCAACTGTTACATTGATATATTGTGATACCCATCTGATACATTGTAATAGTATCCAACTGATACACTGATGCATTGTGATATTATCCAGTTGATACATTGATACATTGTGCTATTATCCAACTGATAAATTGATATATTTTGATAGTGTCCAACAGATACATTGATACTTTGTGATATTACTGGTATACAACTGATATATTGATACATTGTGATAGTATTTAATTAATACATTGTGATATTATCCAACTGATATACACCATTCCCTTTATAATTTGCAAACCACCTTATAACGTGAGATCAGGTATTGATCCGATTGTTTTAACTAGAAAATACCCCAAAAATTGGCCCATATATGATGAACATGAAGAAAATCATGATCAAAACTGGTATTGCTTCTTTTTTCATCAAGAATGTTGAGTAGTTCTTGGAAATTTGAATCAGCATCATAAAATTCTCAGCCTCAAATAAAAAGTCATCAAAATTTTCTTTCCAAACAACATTGGTAGTATACCATAAATATTCATGGAAAACATCCCTAACATCTGCTGTAGGCATACCAATAAATAAGTTTTGTGAAGTGGAATTCATGTTGTAGTTCTTTATTTTAGCTTGGTTAAAATGCATTCATCATAAATGCAGTGTACCCTCATGTATTCAAATGTGCAAATGTAACTTCATAGTTAAGTCCGTGACCATTTCTGTGAGAGCCTAAGTAAATGCTGACCGTGTTTTAGTATCTGACTTGTGGACGTTTTTGTTGTATTGTGGCACTGAATTAAAAATGGCCCTGCTTTGTATTATCATGTTAATTATGTCTTTTGTATCAAATCAAATAAAGGGGCTGGAATAAAAGAAAAGTTTAAAGGCATGCAAAAATCGTACCTGCATAAGCGCTAGGTCACAGTCATGTGTCGGATCAACTCATTTCAGTTGATCAATCTAACACAGTTGTATATTTTATTGTGTAAGTAATATAATTAAACTACCTTAAGTTAGCTTCCTCATTCGCAAATGTGATCAAAGATAGCAAGGCAAACTAAGTAAAACAAGTACTTGGTGACAGAGCTTTTTTTCAAGACATGCTTCATTGTGAAGAAGCAATTTTCAGAGTTTGTAGTTTATTTTAATTTCCTGAATTAGCACTCAGAGATTTCCTCAAGGATGAAAAGAAGTTTCACTGTTGCTTGCAATGAAATCATGGCATCAGTATTTTAATAAAAGCTTTTTATTAACAATTATTTCCAATGCATTTATAAAATGAGTATTAAGCCATTAAACAACCCCATTACCCCCCCCCCCCCAAGTTCAGGGGCCCCAAGTGGCCAAGTGGTCTAAAGCACTCACCGTTCCAGATCACTGCCATCTTACCTCTGTCTGTGTGGGTTCAAGTCTCAAGCTTGGCTAACATGAGTACGTGAGAAAGCTTGCCAGTTGCTTCTTGTAGGTCATGGTTCTTCCCAGGGTTTTCTGGGATTCTTCCTCCACCAGTTACACTGGCCGCCATATATAGCCTATCTTGTGCTGAAAAATGGTGTTAAACACTACTACTACAACAACAACAACTACTCCCCCCCTCATTCCCATTAGTGATGGCATCACTTTTTTGTTTTTTTTTGGAGGCAACTCACACCCTGGTTTATACTGTGGTCTGTGTTTTTGAACCTTCATGTGTGCAAGTTGTTGAAGGGGAGGTGTATTGTGATATTATTCAACAGATGTATTGGTATATTGGGATGTTATCCAACAGGTGTATTGATACATTGTGATATCATCCAACAGGTGTATTGATATATTGTGATATTTTCCAGCTGTTGTATATTGTGACAGAGATTTTTAAACTGTGTCAGTTCTTCTATCAGTTGCTTTCATTTTTCAGGTGTGTGCCAATGTTGTTCGCTGCTATGCAGTGGCTTCTCAATTTCCTGCCTGTAGAGAAAAAATCCAAGAATGTCCTGCCATTATTAAAGATTTGTGCCGAATACTCTATTATAAAGTGAGTATCTTGTTAAAATGCTAGCTGGTTTTTTTATGATGCACCAGGAATGTGAGATTGGCATCTGTTGTCACTCTTTTTTATCCATCATTCCATTTAAGTTTTGTGTTGGGCGAAGAAATGCATAATCCACACAGTGGGAGGGGGGCATTTGTTTTGTGAGCACAGTTTTAGTTTCCTATATGCTGGTCATTATCTATAACTGCATGCATGATTATTCATTAAACATTCAATATGTAATATCATGCTGTATTCAAATACCTGTGAAGAATATTATTTCTTGATATATTGCGAACCAGCTGCTTAGCTGTCTACCTGTTTAGCTAGAGATCTCTTGTTTAAAACTTGATCCAGAACTACATGGAGTTGGCTCCAGCTATAATGAAACCAAGTATCATAAATTCCAAGATATCACAATTTTCCTTTTACAGTGTCAAAGACTTGTCTACATAGATAACTTTATTTTAACGGACACTTTGTTATAAGAAGCTATTTATTTGCATCCAATAGATTTCTTTATATGAAGGAACTACTCTATATGTTTCTTTCTACAAATTTATTATGCTCTTAGAAATACAATTCTGGTGTAGTGTGTGAAGTTTTATGCTTTTTCATGCGTTTAGAAGAAAGTCATGCCACCAGAAATCTCAAATCATTGTCATCAAAAATAGCAAAGTCTGAGTATGAGTGCAAATTGTATATTTTTTATACACCTGGCACTATAGAGATGAGTGTGTATAGAAATCTTTGTGTCCATCCATCTGTGTATTTGTCTTTCCATTTGGCACATAATTTTGTTAGGGCAACTAGTCCTGCAGTTTTGGATGGATTGCCATGAAACGTTTGTAAATATTAAGTTTAACACCTGAGGATGTGTATGTCAACAAATCGCTGTGCTCCTGCACTGTTTATTAGAGTTATTGCCTTTTTTTTGCTTGCAGCTAAATGTGATGTATGACATGATTTTGGGATTGCTGCTAGTCTCAGATTTGAATCGATCACCATAAATCTGAATAACTGTTGTGGTGTTCAAGTGAAGAGGCACATTATGACAAATCGTTATTTTCTCTTGATATTTTTAAGAGTTATTGCCCTTGTGACAGCCAAATGCAGTATATGTCATAATCTTGTGAATGTAACTACTCTTGCAGTCTTCAGTGAATTGCAGTGAAACTTGACAAATATTATAATCCAAAGATATGCATATTGACTAGTGATTGTACTTGCACTAGTTTCAGAAGAGACAAGTACTTTTAATAACTCATCTCTATAATAGGGATAGGGGTTGGGATGCAGGAGAGATGGGGATGTATTTACATGAGCAAATTGTTAAGGCATTAAGTAACGAAAGAAAACTTGTCCTTAAGATAAGGTAGTTGAATTACGATTAGGTGTCAAGTTGCATGATATTGGTATGAAATTTGAAGTTTAAGTTGTATAGGTATGCCATAAATCTCGAGAGATGAAGTCCATCCTAATGCAGAGCTTGGACTAACTTAGATCTAAGAAAGATTTTATCTTATAATAAGTCCCCTCCCCTGCTCAATATTTATAAGACAGTCCCAAGGGCTTATCTTGGAAAAAAGTATTGTGTGCTTATTTGTTCTTTGTAGCAAGAAAAAGTACAATATTTGTCAGCAGTTTTATTAATATTTCTGTACAGTCTTATAAAGCATAACTTAAATCAACTCATCTCTGTATATTGTTGCTAATTACATAGCTCTTCTCTGTTTATCAGTATTAATTACAAAACTTTTCACTGTATATTGGTATTAATTACATAACTCTTCTCTGTATGTTTTAGTTACACAACTCTTTCGATATCAGTATTAATTACATAAGTCTTCTCTGTATATCAGTACTACTTACATAACTCTTCTCTGTATATCAGTATTAATTACATAACTCTTCTGTGTATGTTTTAATTACACAACTCATTCAATATCAGTATTAATTACACAACTCTTTTGATATCAGTATTAATTACATAACTCTTCCCTGTATATCAGTACTAATTAAATAACTTTCTCTGTATGTTTTAATTACAAAACTCTTCTCTGGGTATCAGTATTAATTACATAACTGTGTATTGGTATTACACAACTCTTCTCTGTTCAGTATTAATCACATAACTCTGTATATCAGTATTAATTACATAACTGTGTATTGGTATTAATTACATAACTCTGTATTGGTATTAATTTCATAACTCTTCTCTGTGTATCAGTATTAATTACATTACTCTTTTCTGTATATCAGTATTAATTACATAACTCTTTGTATATCAATATTAATTACATAGCTCTTCTATATATCAGTATTAATTACATAACTCTGTGTATCAGCACTACTTACATAACTCTTCTCTGTATATCAGTACTACTTACATAACTCTTCTCTGTGTATCAGTATTAATTACATAACTGTTAAGGAAACTTACATTTGATTTTGATTGACCACTTTGAGTACCATAATTATTATGTTCATTATTATCTCTTTTTAGTTTTTATCATCATCAGCATCAACACTACAGCTGCACCACAGCCACAACCTCCACCATTTTTGAGTGATCACCCGCAATACTATAACTATCACTCAGGATAATTATTATCTGTGTGGCTATTATCATCATCTCTACCATTACACCACAATAATTACCACTTCCAGTACCATCATCTTTTTTTCTTCTTTATCATCACAAGCACTACCAATATCATTATCATCTTCAACCAATCCTTTCAGAACTTGCCCAAGCTGTGTTCAGTTGTAGCTGAATGTATCAGTGCATTTGGTGTGGACTTTTGGCTTCAAACCAACCTCTTCCAGTCAGGAGTGTTGTGGCACCTGTTGCTCTACCTCTTCAATTATGACTACACCCTGGAAGAAGGAGGAGTGGAGAAGAGTGACGATTCAAATCAACAGGCAAGTATAAATGAACTTTTTTATTTGTATACAGTCAAACCTATCCTAATGGTCACCATTACTCCATGGTCACCTATTCACAATGGCCACTCTGATTTCTCACAGGCTATTTCCGGTATAAATTTCCTTATGTAATAGTTACTTGCCATTCGCAGTGAGTGTCCAGCTGTTTCCTAACCAATCAGTGGTTTATTGATGCCGTAAGCTGTCTCTGGTATATATTTACAGTAATTGATCAATCTGTGCTAACTAAATTTTTGCTTTGTGAGGACGGCATTTTTTAAATAATGGAATGTCATGTGAATCAATGTGCTAACATTTCTTCTTTCACTTGTAGAGTAACTCAAAGGTGTCAAGTGAGATTTGAAAGCATGACAGATTTTATTATTAGGGTATAGTCAAAAGTAATTCATTTTCTAGGTGGTGGGAAAAGTATTTGTGTTATCGCAGCAGAAGAGGAAATCTCCTTTTGTGCCAGGGCTACAGATCAAGTTCAGTATATTTGTCTGTTTGCCTGTGAATTAAAGCTAACGCTGATGATAAAAGTTTGTCTTTGAGAAGAGATATGAGTTGCATACCTTTTAATGAGTGCCAGGGGTCACTCAGTATTTAAAACTTGTAAAGGCAAGTAAGTTTCAGCTCGTGGATTACAAAGAATTGCCATATACTGCTTTTGATTTCATATTTGTCACTGGATTCTCATGCAAGCTGTCTGTAATTTTTTTTTAGCTTAGTGAATTGAGCAACTGGCTAATACAGAATTTTTTAAAGCATTAACTGCTTGTACATAAAACAATCTTGATAACATAATAATAATAATGATGATTATGATGGTGGCGAGTTTTGCCTTTTCCCATGGGTGGCCATTATTGACTGATTCAACTGTACATTATAAACTTAACAATTGAACACTCCATTTGGATATACCACAAACACATTATTTACTTTAAGATAAAGCATATGAGAGACACTTGAATTTGATGGACAAGAGACTTTGATGGGGAACCTTTTGCAGTACCATTTCTAATACAGTAGTCCCCTTCTTAAATGCATTGCTGCCTAGCTGCCACCTGATTTTATGGCCAGAATCCCTTGGCACTGACAAGCTTGTGTTCACTCTTTAAACATGGCCTGGCTTTTTAGTGCAAAAAAAGTGTCAAATTTAAACCTCACAAATGGACACACATTGGGACTTACAAATAGAAATCTCACAAATGTTTGTGGATTATTAAATGCAACACATTTACATTTGTTCCATTAATCCAGTAAGTACCTAATCTTAATCCATGCAGAGAAGTAAGTGATCTGATTATCTTGCTGCTGTATATTTATTAGCTATCAGATTTTGTCTCTTTGATAATTACTGGCCTGTTCATTAGCTATCAGATTTTGTTGTTTTGATAATTACTGGCTATCAGTTCCATTGTTAATTATCAAGATGACAAAAGCTAACATCTCAGAAGCTGTTGGCATCATGTCTACTTGCAGAAAAGTTAAAATGGTGCCTGACGTAGGTTATAAAATGTATTTTAAAAGGGATACCTGTGTATAACAGTAGATCATGTGACAAGCTCTTTTCCTTTGCGAATAGACAGCATTTATGTACTAACCAGAAAATTAGTTTGACAGTGGCATAGGTGCAGAATGTCATTGATAAGGTAGAGAAAGGAAGATTCTTTGTTTAGAAGGAAGAGTGAAAGAAATTTTGCTAAGTGAAAAGATGGGAGAATCCTGTGATCATTTTCAGAGATATTTTACATCAGAAAGATTAAAATAAACATTGTTGGACATACATTCTGCAGCAGTTCAAAACTGGAATGGACAGAGTAGCCACATTGTCATACCCTTGATGAAGGTGTTATAAGTACTAATGTTAGCACCAGGATGTAGAATGACATTTGCATGCAGATGTTTGTACCCATACTTTATTGACATGCCTTTTAAATGGTTTTGCACTGTGAACAATAATTATTCATAATTATTTTAAATTAATGTAAGTTTTATCACATGGATTCCATAATGAGATTTTTTAATTCAGATGTTAAACCTTTAAAAATTAGTTAAACCTTTCATACTTAATATGTAATTCCTACCCATATTTGTGTGATCACCCTGTAGAAAAGCCACCTCCTTTACAAGACCACATTTCTGCTGCAGTTTGGGTGGCCTTATAGGAGGGGGGACCACTGTATGAGCCATCTGAAGCTTCAAGTTGCATAATCAGTGCTCAAAATATTTGACAGCCCGACGCCAAGGGCCTCTTCTAATTTGTTGGGCTTGCTGAAAAAACTCTAATTTTCCTGAGGAAACTTTGATCACGCTGATGAAATTTGTAAATGTATTTTCAAGATGTTGACATACCTGCCATAACACAGCACAATCAAAATCCGATCACCATTGTCTCAGGTGAAATTGAGATCTGATTTTAAGTAAATTGGAACATAGCATGTCATGCTAAAAATACAATTTTGTAATCACAAACCCCCCTGACATGGTCATGTTTTGAGAAAACAATTTTCAGTAATCTTCAAAAATAGAAAGAAAAAAAAACAAAACACTTACAGTATATGCCCATTACATGTAGCACTTATAAATGGTAAACAGTCATGATTGGAGCTGATGTAAAACTATCCCTTTAGCAGTTAAAATATCGTAAATTAAAGACAGAGAGGTCAGGTATAAACCACCATTTCACATATTACTTAATTGGCTGATAGTAGCTAGTGAGATGTTTTTGAAGGCTACGGTGGGTGAGCCCATTACGCTCATTTGCATTAGTCAGATCAGGAAGTGGAACAACCAATTATGGGTAAATCAAAGAGATGCTTGATGTGTGTACAAGAACAAAAGTTATATATTATTGCCTTGAATGAGAATGTTTAAGCCATATGTATTATATTTTTGACAAGTTTGTGAATAGCGGCAACGTTTCTTTGAAGTTGGATTTTACTGCATATATAGAATGCAAAGCATTACCATTTCGGTTGTTGGAATAGTGTTCAGGTGTGATTCAATTTTTCAGCTGATTTAGGAAGCAATTAGCTATCGGCAAAGCCCAGCAAAAACGAATTTCAGAACTCTTGACGGAGATTTATTTTGTGAAGCATGCCAGTGAGGAAGAAAAAAGATGGGGGTGCTATTAATTCTTTGCACATACTGCAAACAACACATCGACATATGTCAACTCGGTTCTGACCAGGATTCACTCTGAGAATTCAGCAGAGAAGTTTGAACACCATGACCATCCCATCCCTAGGGAGTGTGGTGATGGACACTAAAGACACTTTCATTACCTTCAAACTCCTTTGAACCCTGTTGAATTTATATTTGAACTGTGGTTATTGCAGCATTGTGTTACAATATTAAAAAAGGTGACATTTTTGGGCACGTGGAAATTGGGGTCCAGGTTTGTGGAATTTCAGTCAGGGCTTGTGAGTTTAAGTCACCAGCCCTGGGCCTTTGTCTAAAAATAATTTCTTTGAGCACTGTTAATGCCCATATTGTAATGAAATAGATGAGCACATAAAATGTGACCCCATAATTTGATCTTAATTGCAATTAAATGCTTCTCAGATGTGATGAATAATGAAAATTAGAATAGAAGAGAATGGTTTTTTAATCATTCATGGAATTTTTACTTTTTAGTATATGTTATAATAAGCAGAAAGTAAAAATTTACATTTTCATCCATAAGGACCTCTTTGGATAACTCATTAATGTATATATAACTTTCTAATTTGAGCCTGCAGTGACCTAACAATGGAAAAATGTATGGAATAAATATACTTTTATTTCAAATGTTTATTTATTTTTAGGAAGTTGCAAACCGTCTTGCTAGACTTAGTATTTATGCCTGTGCCAGACTTGGTGGTTATTTTGACGAGAAAACTGGTGCTGCTACTCCAGATAACCCACCTATCAAGAAAGCCCTGAGTGTGATGTTAACGCCATACCTTAGCCGAAAGTTGTCAGATTTATCACCCAATGAGGTAGGGGCCTCAGACACTTCACAAGATATAGGGGTTGCTGATCCCAAAAAAGAGGTAGGGAGTTGGATGGGTTCATCTCAGCATGCAGTGTTTGGACCTGTAGCAAGCTAGGCTGAAGTATAGTTTGATAGCAAAATTAGGTTGAGGTTAGGGTTCCTGGATACATTTCAAAATTGATGTCTCATTCAAAACTTTCTGAAGCATGAGTAAGTGGTACTTTTTGTGCTGTGACAACACTTTATCTGATTCAAGGGGGTATTGTCATTATAGAAATTAGGTGTGAAAATGCTTTCATTTTTGTTAGATACAGAGTCCAGCAGAAATAGTGTCCTATATGGGTAATATTCAGTTTTGAAGTTGTAAGGACACTCCTATGTTTGGAATTGTAAAGATGTTCCTCTCTTTGGAATTGTAAAGACACACCCCACTTTGGAATTGTAATGACACTAATATCTTTGGAATTGTAATGACACTAATATCTTTGGAATTGTAATGACACTCCTATCTTAGAAATTGTAAAGACACCCCCATCTTTGGAATTGTAAACACATGCCTCTCTTTGGAATTGTGATGACATACCTCTCTTTGGAACTGTAATGACACTACTATCTTTGAAATTATAAAGACACACCCCTCTTTGGAATTGTAATGACACTACTATCTTTGGAATTGTAAAGATGCACCTCTCTGGAATTGTAATGACACCTCTCTTTGGAATTGTAATGACACACCTCTCATTGGAATTATAAAGACACACCACTCTTTGGAATTGTAATAACACACCTCTCTTTGGAATTGTCAAGACACACCCCTCTCTGGAATTGTAATGACACCTCTTTGGAATTGTAATGACACACCTATCTTTGGACTTGTAAAGACACACCTCTCTTTGGAATTGTAATGACTTGTAAAGACACACCTATCTTTGGAATTGAAATGACACTCCTATCTTTGGAATCTTAATGACTTGTAAAGATACGCCTATTAGAGTGTCTGGATGGCATAATGACAAATCCCATATTCTTAAGATGATTGGTTACATGATCAGATATATTACATTTTGTGCTTACTTACACTTTATGATTTGCCCAAATTGATAACTTTTATCTATTACATGTTTGTCACATATTACTATATTGCTGTTGACTTGTAATACTATCCCCAAAAGTTGTAAAGATTATGAGAAATAATATTCAAACCACTCGTATCGTTTGATCTTGAACTGCATTTGCATTTTTTCACCATGTATCACAGGATAATGTCATTGCTTACCATTTATGTGTATTGTGTTTTGTGTATATTCATGCAGACAGTGTAAGTCATAATATAATTCAACTTCCCAATTCTGTGCGAAGGTACTTTAAAAACGATGAAGAAAATGTACATGAGATTTGAATTTGGTTTGTCAGCATGCAAGGTAGCCATACTTACCACTAGAGCATGCAAGCAGTTAAAAATAGCTGTAATTTCTTGGTCATAATGTTATCAATGCTTCATGGACAAATATATCTGGTATTTCACTTCAGTGAATAATCAAAATTATTTCTCATAATTCATGGTCTAGCTTAAAATAAATGCAAATATTTGCCATCAAATGTTTTACATACATCTTACAGTTATATTAATGAAGTTGATTTACTCTGACCTTTATCACTTTGTTCATGCTCAGATTTGTTGTTTAAAACAAGATACTGTAGTTCAGTGGTCTCAGACTCCAACCACTCTGAGGGCTGCATGAAGGCATTTTTGATGGCCCAAGGGCTGCACCATATTTGTTATCTCTCATAACACCTTGTGATGCCAGTCATTTTGTGGGTCATAGGATGCAACTTGGCAGACTGTGTGTTTGAGACCTCTGCTTTAGTTGATGGTAGAGAAACCAATACTGGAATTTTTGCTTGACATTTATTTTCATCAGCAAATTTCATCAGCAAATTCTCTGGTACTAAGCATGATATACACTAAAAAAATAAACTATACAACCTTTGGAAAAATTAGGCTTGGCAGGAGTACACTGTGTTTCCAATAGTCTATGAGAAAAGCCATGATGATCACATCTGTGTTGGATGAGTCAATAAGTATAGGGATATTCCAATTGCAACATGTACACTGTGTCACATTTTTTTTATCTTGCCACCTTCTAGTATGTGCATGAGAATATTTTATTTTGGGAACCTTACTTCAATCTATATTAACCATCTTGCTTGGTTTTAGTTATTTTATTTGTATTCTTCACCACCAAAATCCAGTAACCTTTACATTCTATAAAAAAGGTAAGTAAAATTTCACTGATGTTTTTAGTGCATTTAATATAATTTCAGTTTTCT
Organism: Megalonaias nervosa; assembly: GCA_016617855.1. NCBI lineage: Eukaryota > Metazoa > Mollusca > Bivalvia > Unionida > Unionidae > Megalonaias > Megalonaias nervosa. The sequence goes on along the minus strand of JAECUM010006704.1, from coordinate 52,969 downwards.
TTTCATTAGATTTAACTACTTGACATAGTCTACCTGAATTAACCATAATAACTGGACTTCACAAGTTTTTGGACACCATATTTTCAGAACTTCAAAACATCGAACAGGATTTTTTAAAAAGCTAACAAAAACTAAAAAGATCAGTTTGGAACCAAAACTAAGAAATGTTTTAACTGTGCTTAAAAACTGGTGAATGAATTGTCCGCATTGAAACCTCTTTGATTACCTTAATTACCACATAGAGAAATTGATGGTTTTGTCATCAGCAGGAAGCAATACAAAGATGTCATGCTCCGTAACTTACAATCAAGAAGTTCACTAAACAAAGCCTGCCACAAGCTTGTTAAAGGTCCTGATAAAAAAGGAAAGCAGCCTATCATCTTGAGACAGTTGGCACAAGTAATTAATGAGTTGATTTGATATCTGTAACTCAGTGGTCATCAGTGTTACATTGAGCCAGAATGTAATTGCTGGCTTCTTTTATATTTATCATTGGAAAGTGTACAGAGACAAAACATTCATAAAGTGTTTTAATATGTATGTGGGTTATTATCTTCATTTTCCCTTTCCCAGTAAACTAACTGGGATTATATTTATTTCTGATAAAGCAGTCAATGTCTCTAACATGCAGGTTGTACATTTTTTTGTGGTTTCAGTTTCATTTCACACATTCACCCTTGGTTAACTCATATAGGATGTAGTCAGTTCAGTCTTTTTACCTTTAATCAGAGTACAGATCATGGTATTCTGCAGTTAAATTCCAGTACCAGTCTAAGTGGCTTGGCTTCAGTACCTATGTTGGGCAAAGATTGCCAATTAAATTCCAGTACCGGTCTAAGTGGCTTGGCTTCAGTACCTATATTGGGCAAAGATTGCCATCTTGAGTTTTAGTATTGAGATTGCTTCAAGCATTTATGAAGGGAATATGGATTATCTTTCAGATTTCTTATCGGTAAGATAATACAATTATATGTATATCATTTGGGAGATACATTCTGTTGTTATGAAACAATTTTGATTTTAGAACTGGGTCACGTTAATAGACAATCTTCTAGCAAGACTTGTCACCAATGGCATAATGAATAGACTGTCATAATTTACCATGGTTCTTTTTTTGTCAAGAAAATAGGAACAGTTTCATGCAGGTGTTGTTTATCAGCAGACATGGTTATAATGCAGCTTAGATTACCTACCTGGACCACTTCCATCCAGTATTGTGCTTTCCAAACCGACTGATACACATTCATGATAAAAAAGCTATTAATCATCCAAACAAAAAAAACTGTCCAGATATTTAGGTCAGTGATGGTATTTATACTTTATTCCATAATGATGTATACATGTTGTATCACTTCATGTTCATGTTTATTGGGAAAGTTTTATCTTCCTTAAGTTTTTGAAATTATTTATATATACAATGTTACCTTTATAATTAATATTCATATTTAATCTTAAGTACATAATATTTATTTAGAAGGGAAAATCTTGCTGTGTTCTTTTGTGCACCTCATTATATTTACATTTTTAGAACTTTACCTTGAATGGACACCATATAGCCACTAATATAATGACACTTAAACCAACATGTTACTTTTAACTTTTTATTTTAACTATTTCAAACTTTCAAACTAACCAAAAAGTGTATATTATTTAGTTTCACAGATATTTTGATTCAGTAGTTCTTTGATACTAAAGTACTGATGGAATGGAATTTTGTATACTCAATCTTGAATATATATTTAAACAAATTTTTCTGAATTTTTAATACTTCATTTTTTACAGCTGACTTATTCACAGATGTATAGTACATTTGCATATAATATGGCATATAAAAATATGGAAACCAACACATTTGTTTACAATGGAATGATTTTAAGATCTGATCTATTGCAATAGGATGATATCTAGCAGTTGAAATTAATTATTACATCAGAGAAAAGTAGAGAACAGGTAGCAGTTCATATCTTATAATGTTTATGTCCTTTCCATCTCCTTGACTCCAACTCCTTTTTATAAGAGTCCTGATTACAAGACATTATTTGTAAATATTTAATTCAAATGCCCATGAAATTTTCCTGATCATTTCAGCAGAGGAAGCATACAGTGTAACTCTTGTCTCTCTGTCTGTCTGTCATAAATCAGATCTCCACAAATTTTGTTTCTCTCAGTAACTGTTGAATGACCTTGTGGATTGAAACAAAATTTGCTTTATTACTAGGTATGTTGTCAATTTTCACCATTTGCAACAAAATGTTAAAGTCTCAAGCCCTTTGTTTGACTTTAAACTTTTCACTTCTATTGTGTTATGTTGATAGATGCATCTGTCATATTTCCAGGTTCAGCTGGATGCAACAAGATCATCTGGGGTGTTAAAGCAATTTTGTATTGGGGTGGCTCCTTGTGGGCATGGATAATTTCTTCAGCTAGTTAGAGTGTTATGAAATCAGTATACTCAAATTTAATGCATCCATGACTGCAATGGCCATCCAAATTACATTGGTGGAGAATTAGCAAATTCAAATTTCCACTGTTGGGCCTTTTAGGTACACCTACACCATGTCATTTAGTAGTTTCATTCCAAGAGATATAGGTAACAAATGAAATAAGGGTTCATTTTCATTGGGTTGATTCGAAACCCTATGACAGCATGGGCCTTTATGTATTTAAACTTGTTAACAGTTCAAAGAAGACAAATTACAGCTTCAAAACTACAGGATGTTCGCATACCTCTGAAATGCACATATAATAACATTTTTTAGATACAATGTTTTTAGTAAAATCCACATACTGTTGCGAAACATCAGGCATCACAGCAAGATAGATTTACTTTTGAAACAAATGCAGCCATTTCAGCATAATATTGAAAGGATTACCAAATATATGTAAGTCAAGTCCAATTGCAAACAACAGATCAGGTTATGTGTTGTTTATTCTACTCCGTACTACAAAACATGCCAGAAGGTCATGGTCTGTATTGTTTATTCTACTCCTTACTCCAAAACATGCCAAAAGATCATGGTCTGTATTGTTTATTCTACTCCTTACTCCAAAACATGCCAAAAGATCATGGTCTGTATTGTTTATTCTACTCCTTACTCCAAAACATGCCAAAAGATCATGGTCTGTATTGTTTATTCTACTCCTTACTCCAAAATATGCCAAAAGATCATGGTCTGTATTGTTTATTCTACTCCTTACTCCAAAACATGCCAAAAGATCATGGTCTGTGTTGTTTATTCTACTCCTTACTCCAAAACATGCCAAAAGATCATGGTCTGTATTGTTTATTCTACTCCTTACTCCAAAACATGCCAAAAGATCATGGTCTGTATTGTTTATTCTACTCCTTACTCCAAAACATGCCAAAAGGTCATGGTCTGTTTTGTTTATTCTACTCCTTACTCCAAATATGCCAAACAGATCAGTATCTGTATTGTTTATTCTACTCCTTACTCCAAAATATGCCAAACAGATCATGGTCTGTATTGTTTATTCTACTCCATACTCCAAACTATGCCAAACAGATCATGGTCTGTATTGTTTATTCTACTCCATACTCCAAACTGTGCCAAACAGATCATGGTCTGTATTGTTTATTCTACTCCATACTCCAAACTATGCCAAACAGATCAGTGTCTGTATTGTTTATTCTACTCCATACTCCTAAGAAACTGCATAGATCCAGATCTCATGGCACATTATGCAATGGCAGTTTACAATTGGACTTGTAAGGAAGTACAGTATATAAAATATATACCTGATTTTGGAGAAATTACACAAATGATGTTATTTTTATACATCTGTTTTTATCAGAACATTTTTGACCATCATGTTTGTCGGATACTGATTTATTCAATATTTCAAACCTTTTCCTGTCAGCTACTAAAACTGTTGAACAGCAATTCAGAGACGCCTTATTTGATCTGGGATAATGCCACACGAGCCCAGCTGTGTGAATACCTAACAGATCAACAACAAAAGATGATGAAAACTGTAAGTAACAGAACATCTTCAAAGCTATCCTAGAGTACCCATGAACAGATGGTGTGTGTGTGTGTGTGTGTGTGTGTGTGTGTGTGTGTGTGTGTGTGTGTGTGTGTGTGTGTGTGTGTGTGTGTGCATGAGAGAGAGAGAGAGAGAGAGAGAGAGAGAGAGAGAGAGAACATGATTCCAGCTGTGGTAAGGGTATGTATTTCCCTCCACCTGTTACCTATTCTCCTGAGGTATTATGATTGGGTAAAGTATTCAAAGAAGAAACCAGTTGTTTCTAGTAAAATATGTTTAATCATTGATACTTACCCAAACATAATATACATGCACCCTTCCAGCCTCCCTGCAGTTCCATTCATTTATTCATTTAGAGAGCTTGCCTTCCACTCAAGTAGTAACTGAGACATTCATGGGATTTGGCGCCAGTCCCTGTACCAAGGGGAGAGCACTCTGCCCGACTGCCACCAGAATTGCAAGTTGCTTCAAGTTGCCTGCTGATACTAAAACTATTCTGCATTTAAGACTTCTTGTGTTACCAAAGACAAGTTGTAGGTAAAGTAGTGTACAGTTTATGTACTTGGCCATAGGGTAATCATCAACTTTTCAAAAGCCAAGTAGGGAGATTTTGGTACCTAAATCATGAAGTTTTTATGCAGCATTTTTTAAGCGCCGGTTTCAATAAGTATTGATTGGCAAATAAACAATGCCCTATTTTGTTGTAACTTATGATGCCTATGACCTCATTTTAACAGTGCTGCAGTCATAAGTTTTCATACATGAGACAACTGTTATTCTGCGTTTTATGTCCCACTTTTTTTCCTTAGGGTAAACTTGTAAGGAATGTAACACTGCTTACTAAAAAAAAATATTTATTCTGAATTAGTTCTTTTGGGGAATATTTACTGCATGATATATCTTTTTTCTTTCCTTTTTGGAATTTAACCATGGTAATTAAAGTTTATATATATGGTACAGGAATGCCAGGTGTTTACTGGTTTAAGTTTCTTTGGTGGGAATGGAGATGCTAATATGCTTGTAGAGAAAAATCCATGCCATTCATAGTGATCATAGATTGAAAGTAATTGGTGACAATTTTATTGTTGTGGTTTATTTATTGACTATAGTATTGTTGTAGGGGTTAAAAATTTCTGAAATTTATGTGAATAATGTTTAAACTTAACATTCTATTTACTGAAGAAGAAAAAAACTTTGATGCTATTATTTCATCACAGCAATATTTGCAGGTGATAAAATAGAACATGACTTCTGTGGATTGCACATAATGTATCTATTTATATAGGATTTTTTGGAGAAATGAAAATCAACAGACATAATGTAATAATCGGGAGTTCTCTGCAAGAACTCAGGAGATATTATGAGATCAGGAGGTAGGCACAGAATGACCCCAAAAATTGGGAGATTTTTTTTCTCCTGGCGTGAAAGTTGACAGGTATGGGTACTAGCTAAATAGTGCAGACCTGATGTACTTGACCATAGATTGCTAGTGAAGTAGTGTAGAATTGATGTATCTGGCCATAGGGTACTAGCAAAATAATATAGAATTTATGCCCTTTGCCATAGAGTACAAGCTGATTTGTGTAAAATTGATGTTCTTGGCCATAGGGTACTAGCTGATTTGTGTAAATTTGATGTACATGGCCATAGGATACAATCAGCTTTGTATAAAGTTTATGTACTTAAAGATAGGGTACTAGCTGAATGATGTAATTGAGGGTGCTGGAATGCCATAGGGTACTTATGTGGGAGTCTTTATTTGGGGGTGGGAGGGCACATCAGGGAAGTGTCTTCTCTAGGTGACACTTATCATACTAATATTTTTATCTTATCTGTACATCTGTTTGCGCACCTGTCCAACTATCTGTGTGTGTATGTATATACATGCATCTATTTATAAATGAATCAGTTTAGTTTAATATTAATTATTATGTAAGGGGAGAAAGAAACATCTTATTGGTCTTGCTGTCATTCATAAGTAGATAAACTAAGTAGACTGTATTCATCAAATAGCTATTGTTGACAGATTTATTGCTTTTCACCGGCTAAAAGTTGGTACCTGTCTTCAAAACTTGTGACCTAAAGCTACATTCCTGCTGAAAGCAAATTTTAAACTAATTGGACAGATGTGCTTTTTGTAGCTAATAACTTGAATAACTTTGTAAAACATATGTCATACCACCAGAATCCACCTGCATCATCTTGTTCGTCTAAATAACATTTTTGTGAAACTGTTGAGCACCAAAAAATATTGATTTGACCTCAATTTGCTTCCCGGGCAGGGTGTGAAGGATTGATGGGTGTCTGAGACACTTTTGAGGTATAAACAGTTTTAGGTATGTTATGAGCACTGAGACAGGGAGAGTACATACTTGGTTTTGAAAACTGATGAGTTAATTTTGTGTATAGTTCAGTGTTTCACCCTGTCCTTTTAACTTGTTTTTGCATGTGTGATAAACATACTGGAAATGAATCTGGTGCATTTATTTGTTATGTCTGCAGTATGATACATGTGAAACCTTCTATCATCAACCCATTTTTCTTGACTGTGGTGTACTGTTGCAAAATATTTATCATTATGTATTATTAGGAGACACACAATAGTATGCCTTTATCTCCATGTACATTTATTTGTGTGCAATTTTAGTGGAAGGCTCAGTAGGGAAATGACTATTCTGCAATTATAACTTTGTTTTTCATTAGGGAAATGAATATTTTGCAGTTATTACTCTATTCATATTTCAGTGGGGAAATGACTATTCTCTTGTTATAACTTAACCTTTCTGTTGTGAAATGACTGTTCTGCAGTTATAACTTTTAATTTTTCAGTAGGGAAATGACTATTCATATTTCAATGAGGAAATGACTATTCTACAGTTATAACTTTTAATTTTTCAGTTTGGAAATGATTATTCTGAAGTTATAACATGTAATTTTGCAGTGATAAAATGACTGTTCTGCAATTACAACTATTCATACTTCAGTGGGGAAATGACTACCATATATACTCGCTTATAAGTTGAGTCGAACTGCAAACTGCACAAACCCAGTTCTGCTGTCATGTAATGTGCTGGCAGATCTGGGTATGCGCAGTTTGTTATGGGTAATCAGTGGAACAAACAGCATAAAACCTGATTTGCAGATGCATTATGCTACAGCAGATCAGGATCGTTGTTGTTTGCAGTTTGCTTTGTCTTGTAAGCGAGTGTGTACGGTATTCTGCACTTATAAAATTTTATTTTTCAGTGGGGGAAATTTCTATTCTGCAGTTATAACTGTTTCTTTTTCAGTGGGGATATGACTATATTGCAGTTATAACTCTATTCATTTTTTATTCTAGGGAGAATGTGACAAAGAATATGGAGCAGAATTTGTGTTTGAAATCCATGCCAAGGAGTTGATTGTGGGAGAAATTTTTGTTCGCATATACAATGAACAACCAACATACTCACTTGAGGTAAATGATTTTAGTTACATGGCCATATTAAAATATCTAAGTAATGTACAAATTTGCCATAGGGTAATAGCTAATAGTGTACAATTGAGGTACTTGGTCATACAGTACTGGGGGCCCCGAGTGGCTGAGTGGTCTAAAGCGCTCTTCGTTACGGATCACTGCCATCTCACCTCTGTCTGCGTGGGTTTGAGTCTCAGATTCAGCCAATGTGGGTATGTGAGAAAGCTTGCCAGTAGCTTCTCGCGGGTCGGTGGTTCTTTCCGGGGTTTTCCCGGGTTCTTCCTCCACCAATAATACTGGCCGCCATGTATAGCCTATCGTGTGCTGAAAAATGGCGTTAAACCCTACAACAACAACAACAACAACAACAACATACAGTACTGGCTCACCAGTGTGAAATTTTGGTGCTTAATTAAAACCTTTACAGTTCAGATTATTTCCTTGATTATTCTCAGGGATCTGCATAGCTCAGTGGTTAGCATGTCATAATTAGAACCAAAGGGATCTGCATGGCTCAATGGTTAGCATGTCATAATTAGAACCAAAGGGATGCAGGTGCAAAACCTACCATCGAATGAGCACATGGGTTTTGTGTTGTGTTCTTGGGCAAGGGACTTGGATATATTTACTTCTTCTTCACTACTTGTGTTGCTATCCCATAAAACCAAACTATTGATCCTTCTGAATAATTTTTGCTTTGTGTTTAAAAAGCTTAGTAACAAGGTGTTTTGTTATTGAATTACTGATGTGGTTCTATTTGTTTGGATGACTGTTGTGGTTTTAAACTATTATTACATTTCAGATTGATTCATTTTTCTTCATGACACACACTGTATATACTTGAGTATAATGTTGAGTCCAACTGCAAACTGCACAAACCCAGATCCACTGGTGCATAATGCACTGGCAGATCATGGTCTCTTTTGTTTGTTTTACTGATGATTCCTAGCAAGAAGTGCATAGACCAAGATCTACCAGTGCGTTTACAATGGCAGATCTGGGTTTGTGCAATTTGGAGTTCTTATAAGGTAGTATATTTTTTAATGGTAACAGTTTTATTTTATTGTTTCTTTTCAGAATCCAAAGGGCTTTACAATAGATCTTTTGGATTTCCTAGGCTCTCAAGCTCAGGTAAAAGCATGGTTCTATAAACTAGAAGGATTTCTGGAGACACAACTCACTGTCCCACAGCCATGTTTTCTTTTTACCAAGAATGCATATGTACTGTACAGTCATTACCATATTTTCAGTGTTAATTTTCAATTTTTCTATCCATCCAGTTACATGATTTTTATTCTTGCTCAAAGCCTTGGTTTATTCATGTGCTATTGATTTTTAGAGTTCATGAGGCAAATCTGCCAGTGAAATTTATGAGCTGCACATTTGTTCATGTTTGAAAATACATCAGGATTAAAAGTCTTGCAGATTAATTAAATTTAATGACTATAAAATGACAGTGTTAACCTGAAATTTAATTGCAGCAAATTAAACTAAGTTTACAGTATTTACTATGGCAATACATCTAAGTTTACATTATTTATTATGGCAATACATCTAAGTTTACATTATTTATTATGGCAATACATCTAAGTTTACAGTATTTATTAAGGCAGTACATCTAAGTTTACAGTATGGATTATGGCAGTACATCTAAGTTTACAGTATTTACTATGGCAATACATCTAAGTTTACATTATTTATTATGGCAATACATCTAAGTTTACAATATTTAATTATGGCAATACATCTGAGTTTACAGTATTTATTATGGCAATACATCTGAGTTTACAGTATTTATTATGGCAATACATCTGAGTTTACAGTATTTATTATGGCAATACGTCTGCATTGTTTATGAATAAGCTCAAAAATTAAACCATGTCTCACTTGTCATTTCTTCAACCCTATATTTAAAGGATTTTAATTTTTTTACCTTAATTTTTTTCTTTTATGTGCATTTTACAGAATTTTTACATTTTAACCTTTTATCTGCTTTAGTAATTCATGATTACACATGTAAACCCATTTTCATCTAATGATTTTCAACTTAGATACTCTATATATCTCTCTCTCTCTCTCTCTCTGTATATATATATATATATATATATATATATATATATATATACACACCCACACATGTACACAAGCTATTTCAATCTTCTTTGAGTTCACTACCATATGCCCACTCATACATTATGAATGGGGATTGTTTATTGTCTTGCATATTAACAGCAAGACCAAAGCTCTGAAAACTTGTGTGAACTATAGTCAGACATCCATTCTGCTTGGCATTACCTCCATCCCTCCTCCACACCTCCCACCCCATCACCTTACCTTGAAAGCAAACTCCAGTATATTTCCACATTGGGTATCTTATTTTAGTTCTAAAGCCAATATATAGTTAAGGAATTACCAGTATGCTTTAAATTTAATACAATCCTGTTCTTTGTTTTCTTAAAAGCTAGTTAACTATTGCAGATGTCAGCATCACCTCTATGAGATGTGCATGGGCCAGGTGACATATTGTATAAAGAAGGCAAGATTACTGCAATTGGACACTGATTTGGGAACTGATCTGTTTAACAGCAAGGGTCAAGGAGTTTGCTGTTATAATTAAACTTATTCCCCAATATTTTCCTTTAATACAAGCCATAGTTATCAGCGTATATATCATTCCTATGTACAAAGATTATTTTACTTTACTTTTCTGTCTTTTTGAAAATGACTTGACTATTTATTGGATATCCTTTTTTTTCAATGAGATCAACGGGCCTACTCCCAAATCTGGTTGAGGCAAGGAACTTTATGGCAGGGACAGCTTCCTTTTTGAGGTTACATTGTTCTGTTTATAGAAACCAAAACAGTTTTAAATACCCTTTTTCCAGTACTTTGTAGAGGTTTCTTTGTACTGTTTACAGAAGCCCAAAGCAGTTTCAAATACCTCTTTACCAGTTTCAGTTTAAACAGTTAAAACAATTTTTTTTATCAGGTCTGTATACAATTTTCTTAGCAGAAATGTCTGGTATCTGTTTTGAGCATCCTCTTATCAGTCAAAATATCATTTTTAGATATATATATATATATATATATATATATATATATATATATATATATATATTACTTTTCTGGTGGCAACAGAGATATCAACAGTGTCAAGGATTTTGAATGTCACATATCATATACATCAGTGACTCTATTCAACTTTATGTATGTTAGAAAATTACAGTATGTCTAAAGTTTAAACGCAGCTGTGCCAGGGTTGCCTATCTTACCTTTGAAAGCAGAATCCAAATGTCATGAATAGGTGCAATAGCTGCATTTCATGAATCCATTGTGATTTTAATTGGGTTCTACTGCAACTGTTATTGTTTTCTTTTCTGATATTTTTTCAGTACTTGCACTCATTGCTGATGTTGCAGCAACAAAACCAAGAGTCACCCAATCAAAACTCTCAGGTCAGCAGATTACCACAGGTGCAAATGGCATTAGAGGCCCTCAGAAACGTAATTAGAAATAATCCAGGTAACAACCCATACGAAATACAGGTCACAATGATCTATATTCTACATCAGTTGCTGATTATGTCTGATAACTACAGATTCAAATAGTAAGAGAGCCGTTAGATTCATCATTAGAAATTATAAAGAGAAAATATTATACCATATATCAGATTTAGGTTGGGATGACCCATATGTTGGCACTTCTTAACCTTTTTGGGAAGCAACCTAGATTAGGTTTTTGGTGTTAGCCTCACCACCTATCAAATGCTAAAGAAACATTTGGGTAGGAAATTTAAAATTATTAAGGTTGATCTCGGCAACCCACTCAAGAGAGCATGGTGATCCAGTTTGGGGTCGTGACCCATGGGTTAAGAACCACTGCTATATGTGTATGATCAAGGCAGTAGAATGTGCAGCTATCCAATCAGAACTTAGTCATATGGCAAGTACATGTGTAAATAGTGCTGAATATACCCTGAGTAATTTCAGTAACATTAGAATGCAAGCACACACACACACAAACATATTTAAACTAAGTCTTGAGATTTCATAATTTGGATTGAATTAATGCTATCAACCTTAAGAAAAGACAGTGCACCAACCTACCATAAATTTTTCTCCCACATTTACAAGTCTGCTTCTGAGATATATCATACATCATAGCCTAATGTTATGATGTAATTGGGGTATTTTCTGATTGTTTGAAGTAAGACTGCATTCTGTGTTTATACTTGTAGGGGTTGATGTCCAGTGCATTGGTCATTTTAAGCTGCTGTTCTGTCTACTACAGTTAGATGATTGTGCCAAATTACAACAGCATGCCCTGGAGGTGGGTATTTTGAAGATTTAACTGAGTATGTGTCGGTTTTATTTACATGTGAAATATTATCCTTTTTCTGGGTCTCAAAACAGGGACAATTTGTTTATTTGCCTTTGGTAAGCATGCATAAACAAAGGACATAACACTGATGTTGCTGAACTTGGCTAAGAATACTTTGACATATAGAGTAAGTTATTGGCAAAAAGATTTGGAATTTTTTTTTATGCACCACTCATGCAGAAGCTGTTTACTAAACTACTCAAATTCTTAGAATGTACTTGAACCAGTAGTTGGTTAATTAACTACCCACGTTTTCAGAGTGTAGTTGAGTCAGTAACTGAACTAACCAAGTTCTGAGTGTACTTGAACTGGTAATTGGTTACTAAACTGCACAAGTTCTCAGAGTGTACTTTAGCTGGTACCTTGAAAGTACATTTTTGCTGGTAATTGGTTGGGACAGGAATTGGTTACTAAATTACATAAGTTAACAGAATGTACTTGAGGTGGTAACTAAACTACCCAAGTTCTGAGTATACATGAGCTGGTAATTGGTTACTAAACAATACAGGTTCCTAGAGTGTACTTCAACCAGTAATTGGTTACTGAACTAACCAAGTTCTCAGAGTGTACTTTAGCTGGTACCTGGCTACTAACCAACCCAAGTTCACAGTATAATTTTCTACCAACTGATTACCAAATTATCCAAGTTTTTAGGGTGTATAGTTGTGACAGTAATTGGTTACTAATTTACCCAAGTTTGCTGAGTGTATTTGAGGTGATAACTAAACTACCCAAGTTCTGAGTGTTGTTGTTGTTGTAGGGTTTAATGCCATTTTTCAGCACAAGATAGGCTATACATGGTGGCCAGTATAAATGGTGGAGGAAGAACCCGGGAGAACCCTGGAAAGAACCACCGACCCACAAGAAACTAATGCAAGCTTTCTCACATAACACATTGGCCAAGCCCGAGACTTGAACCCACGCAGACAGAGGTGAGACGGCAGTGATCCGTAACGGTGAGCGCTTTAGATGACTCGGCCACTCAGGGCCCCCCAAGTTCTGAGTGTACTTGATCCAATAATTAATTACCAAACTAACCAAGTTCTCAGTGCACTTGAGTCAGTCACTAATTTAACCAAGTACTCAGAGTGCACTTAAGCTGGTAATTGGTTGCAAAACTACCCAAGTTTGCAGCGTGTACTTTAGCTAGTACGTGGTTACTAAACAACCCAAGTTCTCAAAGTATAATTTTGCTAGTAACTGATTACAAAACTATCCACGTTTTCAGGGTGTATATTTGTGACAGTAATTGGTTACTAATTTACCCAAGTTCACAGAGTGTACTTGAGGTGGCAACTCAACTACCCAACTTCTGAGTGTATTTAACTGGTAATTGGTTACTAAACTACACAAGTTCTCAGTTTATTTTAACCAGTAATTGGTTGCTAAAGTACTCGAGTTCACAGAGTGCACTTGAGTCAGTCACTAATCTAACTTGTGAGTGTACTTAGCTGGTAATTGTTTATTAAACTACCCAAGTTCTCAGAGTGGTTTTGTTGATACGTGATTAAAACTACCAAAGTTTCCAGCGTACTTTTTCTAGTTATTGGTTACTAAACTATCCAAGTTCTTGGGGTGTATTTGTGACAGTAATTAGTTACTCAACTACATAAGTTCTCAGAATGTAATTGAGATGGTAACTAAACTACCCAAGTTCTGTGTGTACTTGAGCTAGTAATTAGTTACTAAACAACCCATGTTTACAAAGCCTACTTGGGTCAGTAATTTGTTACTAAATTATCCAAGTTCTTAGAGTGTTCTTGAGCAGATAATTGGTTAGTAAACTGCCCATGCACTCAGAGTGCATTTGAACCAATAATAATGATGCATACTTGAAGCCAATTAATATTAAACTTTAACATTACCTGAACAACAGAGCCCTTTTTTCCATAGATGTCACCATTATCTGGTTTGGAAATTTATACAAAATCTTAAATAAAACCCTGCATGTTATATTTTTTTATAAACAATTATACACTTATTTTTGTTAGAAAGATACTGGAAGGCCTGTGTGCAATGTTATTCCTGTAACTGCTTATATTCACATATGTGTTTTTTTATTTGAGTAAGTGCTTTTATTCTTGTATGTCTTATATTCACATATGTGCTATTCGGCAAATGTGGATATGTGAGAAAGCTTGCCAGTAGCTTCTCGTGGGTCGGTGGTTCTTTCCGCGGATTTCCCGGTTTCTTCCTCCACCATTAATACTGGCCGCCATGTATAGCCTATCGTGTGCTGAAAAAATGGCGTTAAGCCCCACAACAACAACATATGTGCTAATATTCATGTATGTGTTTATATTTGTGTAAGTGCTTTTATTCATGTATGTCTTATATTCACGTATGTGCTAATATTCATGTATGTGTTTATATTTGTGTAAGTGCTTTTATTTATGTATGTTGTATATTCATGTATGTGCTAATATTCATGTATGTGTTTATATTTGTGTAAGTGCTTTTATTCATGTATGTCTTATATTCACATATGTGCTAATATTCATGTATGTGTTTATATTTGTGTTAGTGCTTTTATTCATGTATGTCTTATATTCACATATGTGCTAATATTCATGTATGTGTTTGTATTTGTGTAAGTGCTTTTATTCATGTATGTCTTATATTCACATATGTGCTAATATTCATGTATGTGTTTATATTGGTGTAAGTGCCTTTATTTATGTTTTTATATTATGTAAGTGATTTTATTCATGTATGCGTTTATATTTGTGTAAGTGCTTTTATTTATGTATGTATTATATTCACATATATACTAATATTCACATATTTGCTTATATTCATTTATGTTAGATTCATGTATATACTGATATTCTTATGTGCTTATTTTTTTTATTCAATGTATGTGCTTATATTGATGTTTGTGTTAATTTTCACATATGTGCTTATTTTCATATACAGTTTAGATTTTAGAGTTTGAAATAATGGGATCAAATCTCTCTCTCTCTCTCTCTCTCTCTCTCTCTCTCTCTCTCTCTCTCTCTCTCTCTCTCTATATATATATATATATATGATACTTGCATCTAAGTCCCATTATCTGCAAACTGCATAAACCCAGATCTACCCTCACATGATATGCCATCATTTGTTAGGATTTATCAGTCCAACAGAACATCACAGACCCAGATCTGATGGTGCATTATGCATTGTTGAAACATTCAGTCTTATTCTCCACCCTTTTTTGTGCAGGTAATAAGCAGTGTTGCAGCAACCCAGGAATGTGTCAATGATATAGCTGCAGCTGAGGTCCTGTCCTACCTCCTCCTTGCAATTGAGATGCTTTCAAACTGTAAGTATGATCTTTATGTTTACTTTTTTATAAGATATTTTCTTATATTTTTTGTTATCTGACATTATTATAAAATCTCTTGAAGCACAAAAGTGAAGCTTAAGCTCGAAAGTACAAACAATTTTAATTTTTTTAATTTAACCAAATTTGATGCAGGATTTTCCTAGTATTCAAAATTTTCATGATATGTATGTAAGCCAAGTGTGATAATGGACAACTGGGATATATGTTGTATGCACTCAGTTTTTAAATTTGTGAATATTATACAGCTTCCTGCATTATAATGATGCCCCATGGGAGCTATGTGTATACTACCTTATAGTGAGACCACCATGTATACTAATTATAATGATGTCCATGTGAGCCATGTGTATACTGCCTTATGAGACCACCATGTATACTAATTATAATGATGTCCATGTGAGCCATGTGTATACTGCCTTATAGTGAGACCACCATGTATACTAATTATAATGATGCCCATGGGAGCTATGTGTATACTACCTTATAGTGAGACCACCATGTATACTAATTATAATGATGTCCATGTGAGCCATGTGTATACTGCCTTATGGGACCACCATGTATACCACTAATTATAATGATGTCCATGGGAGCCATGTGTATACTGCCTTATGGGACCACCATGTATACTACTAATTATAATGATGTCCATGGGAGCCATGTGTATACTGCCTTATAAGTGAGACCACCATGTACACCACTCATTATAATGATGTCCATGGGAGCCATGTGTATACTGCCTTATGGGACCACCATGTACACCACTCATTATAATGATGTCCATGGGAGCCATGATGTATACTTCCTTATAAGTGAGACCACCATGTACACCACTCATTATAATGATGTCCATGGGAGCCATGATGTCTACTGCCTTATGTGACCACCATGTATACTTCTCGTGATAATGATGTCCATGGGAGCCATGATGTATACTGCCGTATAAGTGAGACCACCATGTACACCTCTCATTATATTGATGTCCATGGGAGCCATGATGTATGCTGCCTTATAAGTGAGACCACCATGTACACCACTAGCCATGTGTATACTGCCTTATGTGACCACCATGTACACCACTCATTATATAGATGTCCATGGGAACCATAGTGTATTCTGCCTTATAAGTGAGACCATCATGTACACCACTCATTATAATGATGTCCATAGGAGCCATGTGTATACTGCCTTATGGGACCACCATGTATACTACTCATTATAATGATGACCATGGGAGCCATGATGTATACTTCCTTATAAGTGAGACCATCATGTACACCACTCATTTTATTGATGTTCATGGGAGCCATAGTTTATACTGCCTTATGGGACCACCATATATACTGCTCATTATAATGATGACCATGGGAGCTATAGTGTATACTGCCTTATGGGACCACCATGTACACCACTCATATTGATGTCCATGGGAGCCATGATGTATACTGCCTTATAAGTGAGACCACCATGTAAACCACTAGCCATGTGTATACTTCCTTATGAGACCACCATGTATACTGCTCATTATAATGATGTCCATGGGAGCCATGTGTATACTGCCTTACAAGTGAGACCACCATGTACACCACTCATTATATTGATGTCCATGGGAGCCATGTGTATACTTCCTTATAAGTGAGACCACCATGTATACTGCTCATTATATTGATGTTCATGAGAGCCATGATGTATACTGCCTTATAAGTGAGACCACCATGTACACCACTAGCCATGTGTATACTGCCTTATGGGACCACCATATATACTACTCATTATAATGATGACCATGGGAGCCATAGTGTATACTGCCTTATGAGACCTCCATGTACACCACTCATTATAATGATGTCCATGCGAGCCATGTGTATACTTCTTTATAAGTGAGACCACCATGTATACTGCTCATTATATTGATGTTCATGGGAGCCATAGTGTATACTGCCTTATGAGACCACCATGTATACTGCTCATTATAATGATGTCCATGGGAGCCATGATGTATACTGCCTTATAAGTGTCACCATTGTGTACACCACTCATTATAACGCTGTCCTTGAGAGCCGTTGAGTATACTGCCTTATAAACATTCATGTTATAATGCTATCCATGGGAGCTTCAAAGTATGTCACAATTTAGTGAAACCATATTTTACATCTCTTTGTCATTATAATGTCAATGGAAGCCATTGAATATACTGCTTTATAATTAGACTACATTATGCAGCATTCACTCATCATAAACTGCTGATGCGAGCCATAGAGTATATACCACCTTATAAAGCAGTCACTCATTATAACACAGTCCATGGGAGCCATTGAGTATACTGCCTTATAGAGCGACTGCCTTAGAACCATTCCCGCATTATGATGCTGTTCATGGGAGTCATGAAGTATACGATCTTATAGCGAGATGACCTTATATAGATCCCCTTCATTATAATACAATCCGTTGATGTTGTTGATTATAGTGCCCTATAATGAGAGCTCATTACACAGCATACCCTCATTATAATGCTGTCATCAGAAGCCATTGCTTATGCTGCTGTATTGTGAGACTTTTATACACTACTCCCTTATTTTAACAGTCACTTGGAGCAGTGGAGTATACTGCCTAATAGTGGGGGAATGTTGTATGTTCTTATTTTTGACCTGGACTTATCAGCAGTAATTATGGTAAAATAAACCACATTAAATATCAGTAAAATTCGTACTCTAATTATCGAGTCCACAGTGTTTAATGAAATGTTTTTGACTTGAAATAATACTGTATAGCACAAATTGTTATCGGTGGAGAAATTTTATAAATATAGCAGCTCAGTAAGATGAGAGGGGATAAAAAAATCACAAAAATGTTCTATACGAAATGTTATCATCTCTTTGGATCCTCAGTAACTAAAATTTAACCAGCAAAAATCTAAATCATATGTAGTTATCATGCATGTCATAAGATGTAACTAATGCCATGGCAGCTTGGTGGTTAATGTGTTGGACTCGCAACATAAAGGATGTATGTTTAAATCTCCCATTATTTCAACCCGGGTCAGTGACGGTGTGTCCTTGGGCAAGGCACTTTATTCCAGTCTGCTTAGCACTAAATAAACCTGCTTATGTTGTGCCAAAAAACAACACAGTACACTTCACTGGATTAAGATTTGCTGAAGAAAGACATTCCTTTACTGACTGATATTAGTTGCTGAAAGCTGAAAATTGAGGGCTTCACTGTGTTATTTTTAATACAATCTTCTGGTTTATGTATCATCAGATTTTTCAGGGTATTTCATTTGAAAATGTGGAGCCTGGGACATGAATTTCATGGTCTAAAAGTTGTATTTGCTGACATTCAAGCTCACGCTATGCCCAAAAACAATCTACACACTGACCAGCAGAAATCTGAGGGAAATCAGAATTTCAGGTTGAATCCTTCAAAAAAAGTGTTCACTGTTAACAAAAAAAGACAAACCTGTAAACAACTTCTTAAATGCCACTAAACAGAAGCTGACCATATTTTACAGAAAGCATCTTTGCTTATAGCCCTTTCAAGTCAGCAAGACATTTTACAGAAAGCATCTGTGATTTTAGCCCTTTCAAGTCTCTTCAAATGAGAGCAATTCACCATCAAAAAAGGCAGCTATTACTAAAATAGAACAACCCAGAAAAACGACCTCTTCTCAAAAACTACTGAATTTGATGGAAGGATGACTTTGTATGCACTTATAGATGACCTTCATAAATTGTCACTTCAGAGTAACTTTCTGCAAGGAAATTCTTTCTGTTTTTCATTTGTCATCCATAGTTGATTTAAAGTTCTGCCCCGGAATAGTTGCAATCCCCATAAATAGCAAGTTTTCTAATTTTTTTTTAAAAAACATTTTTGAAACTTTTGGTCCTTGATTTTTTTATGATGACCTTGTTAGCACAGTTTAGCAAAAACCACTTGAGGTAGACAAATGTAATTTGATAGGCCTTTTGGCATGCATTGAGGTAGACAAATGAATTTTTGTAGGCCTCTTGGCATGCATTGGGGTAGACAGATGAAATTTAGTAGGCCTCATGACATGAATATGTAGATGATCAGATCAGATATTATCACTGCAATATTTTATAGCAACTTTTCTAAATGTGTATATGGTTTACAATAACTGAAACAATTGTACTGAATCAAACTGACTAGAAACTCAACCTTTACCTCAGTCTACCCATTTGGCTTACTGAACAGCTATTATAACACATATGCCATACTTCACAAAACTTTTGATTGTTCATTTGCAGTACAGTTTGTCCTGTTATTATGACAGGATTGAGTTTGCAAGACATATCTTTGTTGAATATATGTGACAGTTTAAGTAAAACATTCCAAGGAATATTGTGATACGGCTGCCTGCTGTTACATAAATGTACATAATGAAAATTTTTATATGGGACCAGATGTACAGCCAGGATATGTGCATATGAGTTGTTAGGTTCTAGAATGACTAAGAAACATTGCAGTGGCTTACAGACTTGATACATTGTTTCTTTCAAATAAAATGTTACTAATCAAAGGTTCTGTCGACAAACATGTTGTTTAAAGGTAAACACCGTAGTTTAAAGAAATTTTTATTAGCAGATCATGTTGATATGTAGTGTTATGTAATAAACAGTCAACTTTTGCTTTTTCCTAGTGATTCCATATTTGTTGTTAAATCATTGATGCATATTTTAAGAAAAGGATGAACAGAACAAATTTGCAAGCAGAGATGTGAAGATATGTAATTTAATTGGAATTGATTGGTCTTGCATCAGTGACAGCAACTTTCTTATTCACTTACACATTTACTGTTTGTGTAAACATTTATAGGCAGTAAACTGAATATTTCAGCCTAATTATATTTTCATGCCAATAATAACAATTCATCAAATTTTCTAAATTTTTTAATCTTTTGGACGTTTGGGACTGGGTCTGCACTGAAGGTGTATGCATCTTACATATACACCTATTTACAGCTTAATATTTCTCTGTACTAAATATCTAGAATTGTGCTTTAGATATATATTAAATGACATACATACATACATACATACATACATACATACATACATACATACATACATATGTGCCTTAAATAGCAGAAAAATTGAAAAACTTTAAAATGATGACTCAGCAAAATTCACTGAATGAAATTTGACTAAATTTGTTTAATGGTAGCATTGGCTTGAAGGTACTTTAAGTTTTAAAAGACAATACCAGTCTGACATCAAATATGGTGACCATTACAGACAATACCAATCTGACATCAAATATGGTGACCATTACAGAAAATAGAAACAAACTATTTAAAACATTTCACAAAGAACCTGAACAGAATCCATACAAATGGTGCTAATTTATCATCAATTATGGCTTATGTTATTTCCAGATTTCTTGACCAACTGCATTTGGCCTTAGGTACCAACTGCATTTGGATTTGATATTAGGCTAGCTGCATTGGCTTTTAAGTTGGGCCAACTGCATTTGGATTTTAGGTTGGACCAACTGCATTTGGTATTTAGGTTGTACCAACTGCATTTATATTTTAGGTCCAACTACATTTGTAATTTAGGTTGGAACAATTGCATGTTGAATTTAGATCGAGTCTTGCTGTTTTTTATTTGCTTTAGTCTTGCCATTTGTTATTTTTTTAAATTTGTTTTTTGAAGGTCGTGTGCTGACATTGGAAACATTGGCAGCCCTAATGTCCAACACCAAGATTGTGAAAGAAGCCCTTGCTAAAGGTTAGTTTATGACATGCTTCCCTGATGAATACACATACTTTGGCTAGCAAGAGATGGAAATAATTGCACAAGCTTCATGAATTGAAATTGTTTTAAGCCAGTCAAATAGTTTCTGTTTTCTCACCAGATGTAATACATTTCTTGTAATATTTATTTAAATGAATTTATTGGAAGACAGAATAGTGACTTTATTATTTATTTCAGAATCTTCAGTCACTACATTTTGTCATAGATGATTCAGTTGTGAAAGTTTAAGGTATTTTTATATAATTTACATTTGAAAAGGTTGTGATGTGGGCATATTAATCTAATCAACACTGTAGTGAGAAGGTAATATTGGATTTTTAAAAGAACATGTCATAACAATCATGTAAAAGTATTTCTGTTACTAGATTAACTTGTTGATGGTGTATTCACAGGTGCCCCTGTATACCTCCTTGACCTGTTCTGTAATGCTACAAACCCTGCAGTACGAGAGAAGACAGCTGAACTCTTTGCTAAGATGTTATCAGACAAGCTGGTTGGACCTAGAGTGCGAATTATTCTGTCAAAATTCCTGCCATCCATTTTCATGGATGCCATGAGAGACTCACCGGAAGCTAGTGTTCACATGTTTGAAGGTATCACCTTTATGTTAGGAACATCCACCAATATTTTGGCACATAAAGAACCAAAAATATAAGTCCTGTTGAAATTAATTGTAGGAGGTCTTTGTGGTATCAACTTCAACAATCTTGATTGCATGGTACAGACAATGAATATATCTTGAATAAAATGCAAGGCAAAGTACACATACTGTGTAGTGTGTGCATTAGTTATGTTTGATTTATGGAATGTCTAATTTGGTCATCTCGGTAAACTTGCATCCCTATATTAATTGAAATAAGTTTGTGATGTTAGGTGTTGACTGTAAATAACTTTTGTGACTTGTATCATTGATGTACACCTGTAAGCTTATATAATTTAAAATTTATACAGAAGAGTATATATATATATATATTAGCTGTTAAACCTTCCATCTTAAAGCCAGAATGTATACATGTTGTATGGTCTGTACATTATTATAGAGACTTCAAACATAAATTGTGTGAGGATATTTTTTGCCCTAGGAAGTAATGATGACAAGAGAAAATACAACAGAAAAACAGACCAGAATTTTACACAGTGAAAATTGAATTCATTAGTCTTGTCTCTATTCTGCTACACCGTTAGGTACCCATGAGAATCCAGAGCTGATCTGGAATGATGAATCCAGGGAAAAAGTCTCAGATATAGTCAAGAAGATGAAAGACAAGTTAGTACAAACCATAGTATTTTCAGAGCATTTCATTTTTGTCAAGTCAGGAAATTGAGCATATTAACAACAGTACTAATTCTATCGTTTGATATTACTATTAAATATTTATAACATTTATTGTTTTACTAAATATTATTTATCTTTGACAATTTTGTGATTTACAGTAATTTACCTGAGTACTGGCATCAACTAATATAAAGAAATCTGTATTTTTTTATATACATTTTCAACATTTTAAATATCTTAGCACTGTATGTTTTATCTTTTAGTACTTTGGGCCTGTTTTTATTTAGCAAGGTTGTATGGTCTTAAAATTTTGGTTGAATTCTTTATATTTCATTTTGGGGAAATTCTTTATATTTACATATGTAGAACTTCATTTTTAATTGGAAATGTACAGCCTGCATTGTGCTGTCATGTCATAAACTCTAATACCTAGGTACATATTATCATGATGTTAGAATTACCTAAAATAGTCTCTGCTGATTCAAGTGCAGATGGGGACCATAATCTTGTGTGTTTTTAGCTCACCTGGTCATAGGAGAAAGGGTATTGCCTCTGTCCATCATGTATTATCTGTGAACACATGCATTTTTACACTTTTCAAAACTACTGGACCCAAATCAACCAAATTTGGCAGAGGTCATCCTGATACGAAGATCTATGAAGTTGATACAAATGATGCCAATCTGCTGTTAAATATGGCCACAGATACTAAAAAATAGAAAAACCGTATCAGGATTTGACCAATTTAACTTTTGCATTTTCATATAGAGATCTTTTAATATTTACACAAATATTGCCAAAATGTGGTCACCATTGCTGAAAATAGAAAATGCCTTAAAACACTTATTTAAAAAACGACTCAAGAGAATTGGGACTCGTTTGATAGCATCCTGGCATTAAGGGTTTTCAGCCTTGTACAGAGGATGCCAGTCTCTCATCAAATTTGGCTGCCATCACTAAAAGTTGAAAATCCTTTTAAAAACTTCTTCTCAAAAACCGCTAGACATAATTTGACAAGATGTAACAAAGCAGTATGGCATAAAACCTAATTTGAATTTGAAACCAAGAAATGATGTGGAATCACTGCCAAATAGGACCTGCATTATGAAAAATTGAAGAACATTTTATCGGTTTTGCTCAAATATCATAACAGAAATTGAACAAATTTTATTAAATCAATTTGGCATGAATAGCTTTCACATTTATGCAGATGATGCTGATCCACCATCACAATACAGCCACTGTTACTAAAAATAGAAAAGTCTTTCAACAGTTTTTCATCAAAACCACTCACCAGAATTTGAACACATTTGACTGAAAACACTCTGAGATGAAGGGCTTCTCGGTGTGGGAGAGCTGTAAGATAAGAATCAGTGGTATGCAGTTAAGTTTACAAATATATACTCACTTATGTAGGTCCAGTCTCACTGCAAACACCATAATCTTCCATGCATAATGTGCTAGCAGATCAGGACCCATGCTGGTCATTCTACTGATTACTCCTGAAAAACTGCATAAAGCACTAGCAGATCTGGGTCTGTGCTTTTTGAAGTTGGATTCTATTTATAAAGCATGCAAAGATGGTGATCATATGAGATGATACTCATCTTTTTTAATATACAAAATTCTATTGTTACATGATTCTGTTGTGATGTTTTTCATTGAATTGCATAATTTGATAAGTGATAAATCATTGTATTGCACTGTTGTGATACCATTGATTTTTATGTGACCTTGTAGTATGTTTTTGTGGTTTTAAACAGCTAAATTGCATTTTTCATTGTTTCGGAATCATTTAAATTGTACAGTTTCTAACTAAAGGATGTAATGAAACAGTCATTGACCCTTTTCTTGAGGTGAATATGAAGCTTTATGAACCAGTAAACCATCTAGTGGACCTCAACTTTGCATCAGTCTGTATGATATATGCTGGTTCATAAAACTTATTCACCTCAGCAAAGGTATTATAATATTATAATAGAATTTTATTAAATTAGTATTGATAGTTTCATCAGACATAAGTGTGTTATAAAGATGTGAAGGAATAAATGTACTGCCTTGCACCAGAGTCCTTGCAATGAAAACTATGCTTTTCAAGTCAAAATTGGAAAATATTATGCTTGTCAGAATTTGAGTTACAATGTTAAATTTCCTTTATCAGGCATTACAGGGCTCAGCGTCAAAATCCAGATGCCAGATGGAGCCTGTCGGAGGATTTTTCAGTGATATACGGGGAGGTGCAGGGCGAGCTGGTTGTGGGAGGTGTATTCTTACGTCTCTTTATTTCCAACCCTGGATGGGTGTTACGAAAGCCTAAGGAGTTTTTGACCGAGATCCTAGAGTTATGGTCACAGTTGGTGGGATCCCAGAATCCTGATGTGCGTGGAAATAGTGCTTCTTCTTTATAACACTCTTCATGGGGATTGTATTATATGTGAGAGAGCTTTATGCTGAGGGATGTTTGAATTGTGCCTTAATAGGGCATAAAAACCAAAATTTCGTATTTAAACTGTGAAATGGCACTTTGATCGGTTTGTTTGGTTCAAGTGAAATAAATTAAGTAGGAACTATAAAACATGTTTTTTAAAGAAATGAAGTGGTATAAGAGGGGTTTAATACCAAGGACAAATGTAATTAATATCTGCAGGTACCCAGTTATTAGTTTTTTAAGTTAATATATCTACTGACAATAATAATAGCAGTATTAGTGTGCTTATGGAGTTTGCATTGAAACTAATGTCAGAATTTTCCATTGCTTGAATATACAAATTAGAGAGCCATTTCTTATAAAACAAAATTGCCTTTTAACTAGGCCTTTATTGGTATTACTGTATAATAATTTTTTTTATCCTAGTACTTCAAAGTTATTTGAAATAAAACTTTGACAATTTAGGAAATCTAGATCATTCTTTTATTCAAAATCATTTAATTTAAAAGAATCATGGGAATCATATACTAGGTAAATCATCTTTTTAAGTGGATGAAGAACAGCTTCTAATTGGTCATTGCTAGGAATTAATGGTAAAATTATGCATTTTTTTCAGGGTGAGAAACTGGAGACTGTGACAACAGCTATCGTGTGCCTGTTGTCCTCCCAATCAGCACTCCTTGACCAGGTTCCTCAGCTTGGCTATATTCCAAAGGTCTTTCAAGCAATGAACAATAAAAACACAGCAATACCAAAAAGTGCAATACAAGTTGTGCATCAGCTGACAGCTAATGAGGTAATACAGTTAGCCTGAGGTGAGGAAAAATGCAACAATAAAATTAAACTTATGTCTAACAGCTTACATCATGTACTTTTGACATCACATTAGAAGAAATCTAGCAATACAGTGGTAATCATATACCTTCATTGCAACTACTAATCAGAGATGGAAGATATATAAAAAATTAGATCCATATTTTATACTAAGTCCAGTGAAAAGTACAGATATGATTTGGTGCAGGGTTACTTTGGGGTTGTCAGGTTGAAATGTATTTATATTCCATGTCAGATAAGTTCTTTCCCCTTGACTTGGAAGGGACCACCTTGGAATCAGTGTCCATTCTTATAAAAACAAGTACATGTGTAACAGTCTCATTGATGTAAACCATTTTTTCTGGGTAATGGGCAAAAGTTTGGATTGGGTTTCAACCATTTGCAGCAGGCTGGAGAGGTTTTCAAAGCACCTACTTCTATCTAAAAGTCATACAGATCATGTAGGCATTCAGCAGTAATGAGTGTCATTTTTTAAAATTTGATTCTGCGTACCTTTAAATGATGAGTATTCACTTCATTTGGATCCTCACACATCCTTATTTCTTTTGGAAGGTCATTATTTACATGCCCTGAAAAGTATATACAGCCAAATCAGTGTTAAACTACATGACTATTTTTGGACGAAATCAAGCAAAAGGTATGATCCAGTAGAATCCGGATTGAATGATGCATACTGTAATGTCACAAGTAAAGCTACAGTTGTTGATAAACAAATTCATACTGCACTATATTGTGGTGATTTACTTGATGCACTTTCCTTGACCAAGTTTAGAACCTGGCCCCATTGTAAAAGTCCATCGATAGTTTTCATCTGGAAGTTTCTTGATGACAGTTTTGGTGCAGGGAATTCAATAATCAGGACTGAGTAGACTTTTGTTAAACAAGATTTATAGGTTACTGCATTTTTATGGGAAAATATGAACAAGTTTTTCGGATGGCTATACTGCACGACCTTGGGAGTGCAGTATATCCATCCGACAAAACGAGTTCATATTTTCCCATACAAATGCAGTAACCTTTTTATTATATGCTCATTTTCTTATTCTACCCAAGGCTTAAATATATAAATAAAAATACACTACAAGAAACAAAGTAACTGAATGTATGCCATATTCCAAACTAAATACATAAGCGTAGATGCATCATTACACAACATTATCAATGCGCACGTAACTCCGTTTGAAGTTGGTCATGCGCTAAATGGAAGTTTTGAAAGAAAACGGTGTTTGGTCTGCTTAAAATTGAAATTTGGAGTCACATTGTGAATGAATGCGCATTGCAACAACTTTTCCATTTGATCAGGAATGAATACGTTTTGGTATTTTTGTCGATTCGACGCAATTTTGTGATTATGGTCTGGATTTATCTACATGAAGTAACTTGCATCGGATTCCAGCAGCGTCTGTGCCAGTTCTACATGAAATACATCGTATTGAAGCAGCGAGGCTGAAGTGTGTTGACATCGGCATGTGTGTTTCTGTTCTGTCATTGAATGATTAAGATCATAATGTGGGAAAATATGAAGTCTTTCAATTGCAATTATCGAAAAGATGCTGTGGAATTTAATGTTTATTTCATTTTGAGTGCAGTATGGAGGATGTAACTGCACTTGGAATATACTCGAAATTACAGTACAATTTCGAACTGTGTGACCAACCTTGAGAACCCATGACATGGCTCATGTAATTCTGATTTGCGGAACTAAGAAAGTACATTTTGAGGAAACTCAGGATGTAAAATTGTAAGTATATTTTTGCCATTTTTTTTACCAGCTAAAGAAGACAGTTTATGTCTTATAACTTGCATGTTATTTGTAGGGACCCTGTCTGGCGTATTTGGCTAGCCTAAATCTGAAACATTGTATCAAAAAAGTTAATGCGGAATGTGCCAAAGCTGCTGATATGTGGCAGACCATGAAACATCTGTTTTAGTTCATTCAGAAACAAATTTAATCAACCAAAACGTAGAGCGTCTACTACACGAGTGAACATTATTTGTTTACAAAGTAGTTCCTAATATACTGTTGGGCACACGTGTCTTGCACGTGAGTGCAGTATGAAGGTGTGCAATATCGTAAAATATTGCACGATTCTGACAATGTAAAGTTAACGGAGAAAAAAATGAGCATATAATAATAGTATTAACTTTTAAAACAATGATTAATATCTAATTTAAGATGAGTAAATGCACATACATACCTATATGACTTTTACTGTAGGGGAGGGGGCTGACTTTGTAAAACATCTGCATTTTACATTCTTGGTTAACTTTATGCATTTAATGCCATTTTTCAGCACATGATAGGCTTTACATGGTGACCAGTATATTTAATGAATAAAGAACCACTGACCCATGGGAAGCTACTGGCAAGCTTCCTCACATACTCATGTTGGCCAATCCAGAGACTCGAACTTGCGTGGATGGAGGTGAGATATCAGTGATCTGTAAAGGCAAGCGCCTTAGACCACTTAGTCACCTAGAGCTTCTTGAGGCAATGTTCACACTAGAATCATCAGCACTAGATAATTTGATGCATGTCTGTTAGTACCACACTCTTTCAACAAAGAAGGTCACTATGACTTTGTACAGTCTTGGGTTATTTTTAGGTCATGACCACAGGGTTATTGGTTCTGGGTACATTTGAAATAAAAAGTGGCCACTTGTGAGGGGAATATTTTACATTTTTGTACTAATATGCTTGCCGCTGGTCGCATTAGAGAGATGGCCATTTGAACACAAACTCTTTGGTGCCAAGGGATTCTGGCTATAAGAGGCAGGTGGTCGCTGGTCAGGGGGCCGTTCAAGAGAGGGACTGCTGTATGTCAGAATACAACAGTAAACAATTCCAGACTGATATTAAAAAGAGGAATGGAAACTCTTGATGATCTCAACCTTATTTACATCCCCACTTGACCTTTGTTGCAATAGGATTTTCTGAAAAACTCAATCATCTCAATGGAAAATGTTTGCTTATACGATCAAGATCTTGGAAAAGTTTCATAATGAGCATGATACATATGTGTTAATGAGCTGATAATGCATCAGATTGGCTGAGTTTGTTACCATGCTTGAAGACATTTTGTTTTTAGCCGATTTTATCAAAACTTCAAATAATATAAGCTTCCATAATCAAGATCTTGGACGAGTTGATATGGTGTATAAATACATATGCATTTAATAGTCCATCTACATGGTCTACATGTACAAATAATCAGTTTACATATGCACTACTAAAGGTCTTCATTTCCAGGTGTGTATTCGTACCATGGCCCACGGTACATTTAATAGTCCGTCTACATATACATTTAATAGTCCATCTACATATACATTTAATAGTCCATCTACATATACATTTAATAGTCCATCTACATATACATTTAATAGTCTGTCTACATATACATTTAATAGTCCATCTACATATACATTTAATAGTCCATCTACATATACATTTAATAGTCCATCTACATATACATTTAATAGTCCATCTACATATACATTTAATAGTCCGTCTACATATACATTTGGGGCCCCGAGTGGCCGAGTGGTCTAAAGCGCTGTCCGTTACGGATCACTGCCATCTCACCTCTGTCTGCGTTGGTTCGAGTCTAAGATCGGCAAATGTGGATATGTGAGAAAGCTTGCCAGTAGCTTCTCGTGGGTCAGTGGTTCTTTCCGCGGATTTCCCGGTTTCTACCTCCACCATTAATACTGGCCGCCATGTATAGCCTATCGTGTGCTGAAAAATGGCGTTAAGCCCCACAACAACAACAACAACAACAACAACAACATATACATTTAATAGTCCATCTACATATACATTTAATAGTCCATCTACATATACATTTAATAGTCCATCTACATATACATTTAATAGTCCATCTACATATACACTACTAAAGATCTTCATTTCCAGGTGTGTATTCGTAGCATGGCCCAGGTTGACTGCATTGCTCCTATCAAGGTTGCCATGAAGTTACGACGGGACATGATTGCCTTGGCTGCCGAAGCACTTTGTAAAATGTTTGAAAGGGGAGAAGAGGAACTTGTGTCCCAGGCAAGGATTGTCTTTATGAAATGATCAATGTTTTTTTAATTCCCCATGATAATACTGATAGATCATGTAGTATTACAGATGTCTGTTTGTCTGTCCATCCCTGCATATGGTTAAATTTTGCATTTAGGTCAGCTTTTAGGTCTTAACAGGAAGCAACAGTGATACCAAACCCAGACCTGGAAAGGATCAGCTGTCATTCCATACCTTTATCAAGCTCTGTTTGCAAAACCATAGATTGGACAAGAAATAATAGAATACTCTGATATCTCCAATCCAACAATCTTCTGTCTGATGTTCAGTGTGGATTCAGATGCCAAGGAAGCACAATTGACCGGATTCAGATGCCAGAAAGCACAATTGACCATCTTGTTAGACATTGAGCAGATTCTTTCATAAACAAGGAACATATAGTTACCATCTTTTTTATTTGGAATAAACTTCTGACACCACATGGAAGTACAGCATAATGAATGACCTATTCAGCTTATGTCTGACACCACATGGAAGTACAGCATAATAAATGACCTATTCAGCCTATGTCTGACACCACATGGAAGTACAGCATAATGAATGACCTATTCAGCCTGTCTGACACCACATGGAAGTACAGCATAATGAATGACCTATTCAGCCTATGTCTGACACCACATTAGAAACTTTAGAGCTAAGGAAAGCAGCACCCTTTCTGAAAGCTACCCCAAGGAGATAGGTGTACTTCAGGGCAGCATGTTGTTAGTTACCTTATCCACAATCAAAATTGACAGCATTGTAAAATGCCTTAATCCATGAACTCACTGCCCATCAACAGGAGTATGAAGTAAAATATGAGTTAGTGTGAACAAAGTTAAAACATTTACCTTTATTACAAAATTACATGCTGGACGAAGACAGAAATATGCATAGTAGTATGAATAAAATTAAAGATACAATGCTGGTAAACCTTATAGTTCATTATAAATGTGTATTACTGTTTATGACTGTTTGACTTTGTCTTGCATTTGCCTTTAGCTTATCAGAGGTGGCAACAATTCCAGTATTGACATACATGGAAAGCCTTCACAAAATTATAATTTTTTGTTGCTACAAATATTGAGCTAGTTGTATGAAAGTTTGCTAGCTCAGCAATGATTTATAGTTGTACTGGCTATTTGGCAACAAAAATCATCATCCCCAACCTTTAATTATATGGTGTGTTTATCAAAGCCCTAAACAAGCATTAGTGATGTAAGTTATGTCCAATCAACATGTCAAATTTTTGCAGCTGATATAACAAAATAATACAAATCTAAAATTATTTCTGGAATTTGCGTGATTATGTAACAACAATTTTCTAACATCTTAAACCTCCATATGGTGGGGCATATAGTGTTACCATTGTACATCTATCCATCTATTCATTTGTCCCACTATTTCTCCATTAAACTTTTGTGTTTAGGTTGGTTTTCAGGTGCTGTGATGGAACATTCCTATATATTCCATGAACAATTATTCCAGTTGGTTGATTATCACACTAAGTCTCTCTACATATCTTGTCAGGCGCTGAAAGCAGACCTGGTTCCCTTCTTGTTGCGGATTCTGGAGGCAGGGTTAGAAGTGATAGATAACCCTGCTTCTACCAAGGCCCAGATTGTTAAAGCCCTCAAGGCTATGCAGAGGAGTCTTCTTTATGGAGAACAGGTACGTCAATTTAAACTCCCATGGTTGACTAAAATGCCTTTTTAGTTCCTTACAGAACCTCAATGTTTTATCAAAATAAACCTCAGGTGGGTCAAACAGCTGTCCCTCAAACTCTCAAATTCAGTTCACAGCCACAAATATAACAATTTGCTGGAGTCATCTTCCAGCATTGAAATCACAGTTACAAATGTAACGGAGTCATCTTCCAGCATTGAATTCACATGGTCAAGTTAGCATTAAAGTTTGCATCACTTAATTACCATGGAAGTGGTGTTAAAACATGTTACTTAACTGAGCTAATAATAAAGGAGAAGTCTTATCCATTTCTAGATCGTACATTTTTCTGTGTTGTTTGCATCCAGTGTAGTGATTCTTAACCATTTTGGACAGCGACCCAGATTAGGTTTGTATCAATAGCCTCAAAAAAACACTTGGGCAGGAAATGTCATATTATTAAGGTTGATCTCGCTGACCCACTCAAAACAGCATGGTGGCCCAGTTTTGGGTTGTAACCATTATGTTAAGAACCACTGACTTGTTGGGTTGCTAGAATAAATGCTTTTCTCATGGATTTTACAGAAAATGGCTTTAATTTTGGAGAATGACATTTTTATACAATTTTTGGACACAAATTTACAATATTTTAAATTGAAATGGTTCAGGGTTTAAGAACTTCAATCAAGATTTGATGGTTTCAGGTTTTATTGGTTTAAATGATGCATTCTGTGAAAACCTAATTTGTACCACTTTCATTACCCTCAGATCTTTAAATTCAAGATCATTATCACCTTCATACAGTACTCATTATAATACTGTCCACGAGATCCATAAAGTTGAAAGCCTTATAATAAAGTAATATATAATATACCACCACATTATGAAATGGAATCCATCCTGTTGTAGCTGCTTTATAACAGGAATGCTGTAAAATATTGAGGGAATGTTGTATATGTCTATACTATAAGCGCTAAGCACATATTCTTTAATGTTAATGAATTTTAATTGACAGATAAGTGGTATCCTGGATAAATCACAAGTATGGAAGGACTACAGAGACCAAAGGCATGATCTTTTCATCTCAGACAGACCAATTGCAGGCTACCTTACAGGTAATCATATCGGTTCTTATAATTGTAGGCTACCTTACAGGTAATCATATCGGTTCTTAACAATTGCAGGCTATCTTGCAGGTAATCCTATCAGGTTCTTACAAACAAAGTGTTCATATCATTTTAGCCAATCATGGTATTTTGTATAGGTAATATCATTTAAGCCAGTCACAGTAAACTTTATATTTAATTCTGTAAATCATGTAATATTGTACAAGACAGTTATTTATGCCGTAGGTGTAGCTCATCAGAATGGAGTACTGTGGAAAATATATCTTGTAATGAAAGCATTGAAGACATGATAATCTCTCATTTTTATTCCTAAATAGTTTTCATGTAGACTGTCCCTCATGTATTAGTCTTAATTTTATTATGTATCAGTTTGTGTTGTAGGCTTTGTCATTGTCATTTTGAGCTGGCTTAGCATGGTGATAACTTTGGCATCCATGTTCGTACATCCATCTGTCTGTCCACACTCTAGATTAATGTCATTGTTGATGTTTTTACATTAAGCTCAGGTGTAAAGTTTTTCACATTCATTATAATGCTGGCTGAACAAAGAGGGAGTCTCTTTGTGTCTACTTCCGATGCTGTGCCATAGAAATCAAATTTTCACAGTCTCACTTTTCATAGTGTCAGCCTATTTGAATATTGTATGCAGATTTTCTTTGCTGCCAACCTTAAAATTCTGTCAAAACAATTATTCAAAGAAAATCTGATTGACTATAAAATCTTGCTTACACACACACACACACACACACACACACACACACCTTACAGTGACAAGAAGATGGGGGGGGGCAGATTTAACTTTTTTACTTTATATTTTAATTTAGATGTATGGACTAGGTAGTCTAAAATAAAGAATTCTTATTTATTCTTTTATTCTTACTCAGAATGTACCACCTTCTAAATCGTTACCTTTTTTAAACTTGTAAATAATTTAATTAATGCTGCAAACTAGGGTTGAAATTAGATTAATATTGATTAAGGGCTTAAGAATTAATACAGTTTCAGAATTTTGAAAATATATTTCAGTTTGCTTTGAATTCAGTTTGCATGTTAAACACATAATATATATTTATAGTACAAGCTACAATATCTTGTCTTCTATACTGATATGAAACTTCTGCTAAAATATTCATACCATGCACCTACAAGTCAAGTCCTACTGCAAACTTCACAGACCCAGATCTATCATCACATGATGTGCTGGCAGAGCTGGGTCGATGAAGATTGTTAGGAGTAATCAGTAGACCTTGATCTACTGGTATTTAGTTTTTGTAGTTGGACTAGAGTATATAAAATATTAATATCTATTGTCTGATTTTATAGGTTCTTGTATTTTACTTTTATTGATGCATGTTTTAAACAAAACATTTGCCATTTTCTTTGACAGATTCATCTAAAGGTAAATGTGCAGCTGTTGCTACTGTGTGCCAGATACCGTATATACTTGCTTATAAGTTGACTCAAACTGCAAACAACAAAGATCTTGGTCTCCCATAGATTAATGTACCTGCAGACCAGGGTATATGTTGCTTGTTCTACTGATTTTGTTCCTAACAGACTGTACAGACCCAAATCTGACGGTGCATTATGCGACGGCAGATCTGGGTATGTGCAGTTTGCAGTTGGACTTGACTTGTAAGCGAGTAATATGGTATTTACGCGGTAGTATTGCATTTTGTGTTTTTTGTACACAATGCTTGTGCATTTCATTTATTACTTTTCTGTATGCTTTCTAAAGTGGGATTCAACGTCTCCTTTGCATGATTGATACGAACCATATGCTTTTCATGGAGGAGCCATTTTTCTAAATGTCAACCGTCAGAATTACTTGATGTTTGGAAAAAAATTACATTAAAACCTCTCTTAGGCAGACATCTCAGGGAAATGAAAATGTCCTCTGAAGATAGGTGGTCACCTAATTGAGGTTTATTTCTCCAGTATCTTGGTTTACTTTGAAATTTTTTTAAAAAAAAAACCTTTTTTTTAACATAGGTAACTGTAGGTGATTGTTTGATACAGGTAACCAGTTAGCAAAGGATAAAATGAATGATTTTACAGTACATGTCTGAAACTTTTTTGGATAACAAACCTTATTGCCATTTTTTATTGGTCCCATGTTTAAATTCTAAGTTATGACAGGGCAGAATCCTTTGATGTCCTACATTTTAAAGATCATTCTGTTTCAACAATCCTACTCGTTGCAAAACCTTACTATTGTGACACTTCTATAAAAATAGACACTGATGACCCACAAAATCTGACTGTATTGTAGAGTTGGCCAGTCTATAGAAGTTAGATTAGTGTTAAAATAGTCTTGTTGGAACCAAAATCTGTGTCCAGTCTTCAGAACTTAGAATAGAATGGCTTTATTGGAACCAAAATCTGTGACCAGTCTGCAGATGTAAAGTTACAGAAGGGGTAGAGAAATCTCACAAAATAGGTTGTGAGAATTTGCTGTAAGCCAGTTTTAAACTTAAAGTAGTAATTTTAGTCTAATTATTCATTCCAAGTTTCCATTAATGTGATTATTTCTGTTGTAAGTAGAAAATCGGAATCAACTCTAATTCAGTCCAGATTGTCAACTTTGTTTTAGTGTCAACTTAGGTGAAAGGGGTGCCACAGACAGCAAGATTTTTTTCCCTAATAATTTTTTAAGTATTATTGCGTTCAAATATTGCTTGTAATATCCCAACAAATAAACAGAGTTTCCCGAATTTCCCCTTTCAAATTTATGCATGAGAAGTTCATGTATAATATTTATGCAGATTTAGACAGTATTGCCAAATATGAATGATAACATATATGACCATTTCAGACAATATATTTTAGACTTGTTAAACATCTGGAAGATGACAGTATGAAAATAATTTATTAATGCACTAATAAGTGAGGAGTTCATGGCATTATCAATATTCGGAGTTAATTTTTAAGGAAGTGCTAAAATTATCATTGTCTTCCTTTCCCAGGAATATTTAGGTCTCTTTCTGATCATTCATTATTTAGGAAAATCTCTGTGTGACATGAGCTTTATTAATAACAACAAAAAAACTTAAGCACCAATGATAATTGCAAATGCTTTATGCAAGGTTATGGGTGATAGTTTTCATTGGCCCATTTGTTTGGCCAAAGTTTAGATAAATATATGGGTACCAAAAAATACATTCCTGATCAAATTATTTTATTTTTCAGACAAAATAAAAATGTTTGATATACTATGGTTGCATTGTATGCAAAGACTTTACTGCTAAAATGTTAAATCCACATGTTGCATGTTTAAAAAATTCCAGTTTTTAATCTTAAAAGTTTAACTAGATGTCATTGTCTGTTTTAATATCACAATCTTAATTTGTGTGTGTTAGGTTCAAGGTTTTTTTCTGTATGCCTAGTCATGCCTATCACATTTTGCTTGTCCAGGCCATAATTTTATAATGGTTGAAGAAATTTTTAGGAACTTGTCCAAAAGAGGTATAATGACTAGCATGTGTTTTGCATACCATAACTTGACCATTGTGCCACAGGTTCAAGGGCAAGGAATTGGAAAGTTTAATTACAGTTTGTAACTTTGTCCAGAGTATAATTTTTGAGCCAGAGAAGATACTTCAGTGAAACTTTAGCCAATTATATCATGTTGTATATAGTAGCTGTGTCCACTGTCTGAGTGTGAAAATCAGTGCAAGGCAAACTCTTACTCAGACTTGTATCATTGTCCAGAGTATAACTTTTAGACCATTTTATGTAATTGTCCAAAGTATA
Source organism: Megalonaias nervosa (assembly GCA_016617855.1). NCBI lineage: Eukaryota > Metazoa > Mollusca > Bivalvia > Unionida > Unionidae > Megalonaias > Megalonaias nervosa. The sequence goes on along the minus strand of JAECUM010006704.1, from coordinate 16,879 downwards.
ACTTTTAGACCACTTTACATCATTGTCCAAAATATAACTTTTAGACCATTTTACATAACTGTCCAAAGTATAACTTTTAGACCACTTTACATCATTGTCCAAAATATAACTTTTAGACCATTTTACATAATTGTCCAAAGTATAACTTTTAGACCACTTTACATCATTGTCCAAAATATAACTTTTAGACCATTTTACATAATTGTCCAAAGTATTACTTTTGGACCACTTTACATCACTGTCCAAAGTATAACTTCTAGTCTACTTTACATAATTGTCCAAAGTAAAACTTTTAGACCACTTTACAGCATTGTCCAAAGTATAACTTTTAGACCACTTTACATAATTGTCCAAAGTAAAACTTTTAGACCACTTTACATCATTGTCCAAAATATAACTTTTAGATCACTTTACATCATTGTCTGAAGTATAACTTTTAGACCACTTTACATAATTGTCCAAATTATAACTTTTAAACCACTTTACATAATTGTCCAAAGTATAACTTTTAGACCACTTTACATCATTGTCCAAAATATAACTTTTAGATCACTTTACATCATTGTCTAAAGTAAAACTTTTAGACCGCTTTACATCATTGTCCATAGTATAACTTTTAGACCACTTTACATCATTTAATAGAACTACAACCAGTTATATATCATTTTTTAGAGTGTCACATAAAATAGCCATGAACCCTGTCTCAAGGTCAAGGCCACAAGAATTTGTCACTTTCTAATCCCTAAGATATTTTACTGAAACTTTACCCATGTCCACACTTTATCATAAAATAATTAAGACACCAGCTCGGAGGTCAAAGTCATTAGTACGGAAAATTCCATGGGATGGGCATATCATGTGCCATTTATGGTACTCTTTTTCTTCATACTGTAAATTGTGCAGAGATCATCTGAATGCTATCAACATGAAGGGATTCTCACAGAGTGTTTTGTGGACCTTTTCTTTTGTTCCTGTTCTACAGTTTTCTCTTTCTAGAGTGAGAGAAACATCAATGAAAAGTTTTTCATTTTCCAAACTTTAAATTTATTTACCCAGAATATAAAATCAAAGTGAAAGAATTAATAATAACTTAGAATTTTGAATTCCTAGAATTATATCGTGAGTTCTACTATCAGTTTCTCATTAATCCAGAAACTATCCAAGGGTATTCCAAATGAAGGTTCTAATGTATTGATATGCTAATGTGCTAGCATCACTGAAGACTCAGTTCTAAATCCACAAAAGTAGAATATCACAAAAGTCCTTGAATAAATTCACATGATCCGACAGGTTTTGACTGTCTTAGAATAAATGTTTTCCACTCCGCTGGTCCAGTGAACAAGTTTTAAATAAACCTCGATTTTCTCTATCTCTTACAAAACTGGCATACAAACTGAAAAATCCTAATGTGATGCTTTAATTCTTTTATATAGTCTCTATGTGCGCACCAGTCAACACATCTTGATCACAATAAAGATTCTTGAACATTTAAATCATATATTGTGAAATAAAAGTCAAGTTCTGACCATCTCCATTTGATGTGCAAATCAGCAATTAGGGCATGCCTGATATCTCAACAGGACAAATGCACTCCTACTATCATGTGATATTTTCATGACCTCCATTCAAACCAGTGCATGGTGTACTTGACTGAAATAGTACTTGTCCTTAGCAATCAGACTTGATTTATGAATGAAATTTTACACATATTGTATATGTACTTTTGTGATAACACAAGCCAGCCACTGAATTTAAATAAAGTAAAAATGTCATAAACCAAAATGACATAAATAAAACTATTCTAAATTAATATATAATACAGATAACTGTAACAGTATCTTCAGGTCCATGTTTGATAAAGTTATTGCCCAATTTTCATCACTTGGAGATTTATAATCTCCATATCTGCAGATTTCTTGTAGCAAGCATAACTTGGAGATGCCAACCATTCCAGTTTTGGTGGAGTCATTTCTATTTTTAACCTCAGATTGCACCATTTATGTCTGATTTTCAGGTCAATATTTATGTTGGCAGGCCAGAACTAGGTCACCAGGATATCAAGGTCACAGAAATGCTTGTAATGCCTGATTGTAATTCTTTTGTTGAAGTGTAGTTTAGCATTTTTTTTCACAAAAGCAATTGATTATTGACCACTCAAAAAGCTTAGGATCTTGGTCTCCTGAGAAAATAGAGAAAAAATGTCAAACAAAAGCACTGAAAATGATTAGATTTTGCTGAAGAAACTTGTCCTGCAGACATTTAATGCATCAATATTGGACGAATACTGTGATTTAACCAGTAAAAACCAGTAAGATTCAGTGCTTACAGTAAATTGTTGGAGGTATATTGTATTCTGCCTTTGTGATCAGATTTTGGTTTATTAAAGCTAGCATTCACATTTCACATGCAGGGCCCCAGGGGGCTGAATAGTCTAAGGTGTTTGCATTTACTGATCACTTTGATTTCACCTCTGTCCTTATGGGTTCATGTGGGCTTGGCCAATGTGGTTATGATAAAAAGCTTGCCAGTAGGTTTCCATGGAAAAGTGGTTCTTCCCAGGATTTTTTCCAGTTTTTTTCTCCACCAGATATACTGGTCACCATGTATAGCCTTTCATGTGCTGAAAATTGGCACTAAACCCATACATCAACAGCCAATTTCACATTGGTAAGACTTGGCATCTCTGGCTCAGGAACCATTCAAAATATTCCGATTTGGTTTTGTGTTTATATTGTCTCATGACCTAGATGTGCCCTTTTATGGCTTTTGTCTCTTGAAATCTTGAGTTATGGTCAGTAGTATAGCAATCTCCCAGGTAACCACCACAGCTGCAGGGGTGGGGTGGTGTATGCTGATAGAGCCAGGCCCAGTGGAGGTCCAAATTTCCATTCAAACAATTTTTTTTTTATTATGAGAGGGCCCTAGAATTGTTTGGAGGAGGGGGAATCCAGGAATTTCTTGCGATGCCACTAGTTATGATTCTTGAAAAGTAATGTCACATTCTCATGAGGGATGTTTCCTCTAAGCAGCATAGCAAAAAAAACATTCTGTACATTCTGGGACAGTTTGGTTTGAACATTGTCTGATAGACTTTAATGGTCCTGTTATGAGTTTTTGTCAAAGGATGTGTTGTTTTGTTTGACATATGAATGACTCTCAGGAGTCCATTGTGACTTGGCTGAATCATTATTGTCCAGACACGTGAGTAACCAATTTTCATTTCTTTAAATCTGTTTTTGTGTTCGTTAACAGTTTAGGTTACTTACAGGGGCTGCTTACAAATGAAATTGACTGTTGGTAATTGGTTATTGTGATTGGGGCCCAGTAGTCAAACAGATTTTCAACCAAATATCAAATGTGGTTTCAGATTTATGACACCATTTAGAGAGTTTGATTTTGAGCTTTCCATGACATAATGTAGAGATATGGTTCCTGGTTGACACAGCATAACATTACTAAGCTTTGTTTCATTTGAACTAAATCTGATATGCAACTGTATATTGATTAAGCCTTTGATGATTTAAATTTCAAGTGTTCCATATCACCATCTAGAAGAGTTCTGACCGCTAATGGCCTGTCCGCCTAACTTTGCTTTCCACGGCATGATTTTAATTTGCTATTCCCTTTTCAGTGAAATTTGTCATGCACCTTCATGTTGCTATGCACCTTTACATCAACGAGACCTTGAACAAGTTGGATTTTCAGCATTCTACATTATCATTGTTTTTCCTGTTGAAGTTCATACGTTTACCTTGAGAAGGGTGCAGAATGCATACCGTGCCAGTGTCCACTGACAGTGGAACACATTCATGTCAACTTCCACCATGTGAGACAAGTATTTTCATGTGAACAGCATGTAGAAACTGTACAATGACATTCTACCTGAGAAAATCTTTGTTTTTTGAAGGAATGCAGTTTATATAAAACATTTTACCATATGTTTTAAGGATGTTATGTTTGTTACCTTTATCTATTATTTTGTATACATTTTACAGAATTTTAACATCTTTAAGTTTTATATTTTATCTTGTGTTGCATATTTACATTTGTTCAGAAGGGTTTATTTTCCTGAATTTTTTCAGCTGTTCTTTTTTTTTTTTTCTAACTCAGCTTAATTTGGTTCTATATAGCCTATGTTGTGCTGAGGTACTGTAAAATGCCACTAAATACTCTGTGTAAGAATCTGCCAAGCAAATTGTAGCCATCCATAGCTTCTGGGTCTTTCCCTGCCCCCAGAGGATTTGGCCCTGGGTCAGAACTTAGAAATGTATTTTAGTCCAACCCCTGAAGTACATACACATCCTTGAGATGGGGAATTTTGTATGCATTAACACAGCTTCCTGTGTCTGTTTTTTACTTCCTGGTTTTGTGTACTAAGGGGCATAACTTGGAAACATTGAGATTTCCACCTAGTGATTGTATACACACTACACTTTCTTGGCATGGAAAAGTCGTGTCATTTATGCACCAGCTTTGGCCTCTCTCTCTATCTCTCTCTCTCTCTCTCTCTCTCTCTCTCTCTCTGTGCCACATGATGACTTGGCTCTGGGTCATAACAGTGAAACTGAATAGTATTATTCCAAAAGTATATATATATATATATATATATATATATATATATATATATATATATATATATATATATATATATATATACTTTGACATGGAAAGGGAAAGTTTCTTCTAGGAACCAGCATAAAGGCATTAGCCTAAGGGCAAAAAATATAATACCTAGTGTTTCGGAAACGCTTGCAATTCAAATATAGATGGTGATCTGATTTTACACAATCACATTAATTTTTCAGTTTATGGATATTTTTTAATGTATTTGACAAAATTCAATAAGCACTGTTAAGCTAAGGAAAACCACTTAAAGTAAACATGGGAAATTTAACAGCCTTATATTCATTAGTAGATGACCCAATTAGATTTTTAGCCCCATACAACAAACTTTAGATCTTTTACACAGTTTTTATTTTGGGGATTTTTTAAAACATTTCTTTACAAAAACCTAATTGGTACAATAAAGCAAACAGCATTTGACATAGACAATTGAAATTTGGCAGGGTTATTTGTACGATATACATTTTTGACTATTTTGTACTTTGTTTTTGACAAAAGTCTTATTAGTATGATTAAGTGACAAAAACCTTGTTACCATGATGAAGCAAAAACCACTTGAAATAGACTATCAGGTAACAGTGACCTACATTTTGATTAGTGTTAAGCTAGAATAAAGCTAAGACACCTTGAAAAAATTAAATTAAGACAGTCACCCTACAGAATAGTAATTGTAGTTAGCAAAAATAAATCAAAAAGCTTTTCATTCATTCAGAACTGCAATATGTTAGTATACCTAACACATGGGTAATTGCCGATAAATTTTTCTGTAGATCAATTCAAATTTGAATTGCAGTTTTGTTTACTTTTATATATATTTTTATGACAGCAACCGTTTTTCATGTTCAAGACCTTTAAGTTTATTCTCTTTGATATACCAATCCTTTACTTAAAAAAGCTTTCATAAACCCACCTGCCCAAGCTTTGATGGGCCAGAGAAGATTTATATTGCTTAGCTCTTTGAGTCAAATTCTTTAAGATGTTAAATGATATGCAGTACTCCCTCTCAATAAGGCCCTCAGTATAATGCCATTCTTGTTATATGGTGGGTAAGGTCCAGTTTTATCTTGTAGTAATGACATTATATGAACTATAATGTAGTTCATTATAGTCTTGTCTAGTTATCAGAGAGTATACTGTGTGGCTTTCATGAACAGTGTTACAATGAGGGAATGATTTAGTACAAATTTTAACCAGTTTCATTTACTTAACTAACAGCCAGTAAAGCAGTCACTACTCTGCTTGATCATGATCATGATGATTATTATTATAATTATTATTGCAGGTCCAACAGGTCCAAGTGTTGCTGGATATTTAACTGCGGGTTCTCGTACCACCTTACCAGATGCTCCACCACCCCTAGATACTGTTCATCATGATGGTCAACAAGATGAACATTGAAATATACCAGCATTATACAGAGACTGTGTGACTTCTTTGAAATATACCAGCATTATACAAAGTATATGTGACTTCTTGTAGCTCTGCCAAGCTGGATGTTGACTGTTAAGAAAGCTTTTCATTTCAAGGAAGGATTGTGTATGTGGTTTCATCTCTGATACAGCCAGGAGAAGGAAAGTTTTCCTCAAAACACTTTAATTTCAAAATTATTAATTGAACAATGAGTTGATCAACCATCTTAGATACAGAATGAAGTATATTAATGATTATTAGTTCATATATACCAGGCATTTATCAGTGGTTTGACTATTTTCATCTTTTTATATATTCATGAATTTAATTTTGTTTATTAAGCTAACTGTGGTGTAACGTACTTTCAGTAATTGTGTCAGAATAAATTGAAAGTAAGAGTTCTTGCAAGAAATAAAGAGAGATAAAGAGTTCAGTGTCCAAGAGTTTCATAAAAGAGTTGCATATCCTGGGATTTCATACAAGAGTTGCTTTTCCTGGGATTTCATAAAAGAGTTGCTTTTCCTGGGATTTCATAAAAGAGTTGCTTTTCCTGGGATTTCATAAAAGAGTTACTTTTCCTGGGATTTCATACAAGAGTTGCTTTTCCTGGGATTTCATAAAAGCGTTGCTTTTCCTGGGTTTTATAATAGGCAGTTTTATGCTCATGCCATTTATCATAGCTTGGCATGTCTGACATAGCAGCAATAGATGTGAAATAGAGATACTGAATGAAAAACAGTAAATAAAAAAAAGAAAGAAAAGGATTGAAGCACAGTTGCAGGCATGACTAGGGTAACAGTTGACAGTAACATTGTTTAGTTGGCTAACATTAGTCACTCAAATGGACCTTTTCATATTCCAGTAGCTTATTATTTTAAACTCTTTGAAAGATATTTTATTTGTTTCTCACTCTTCATGGACAAAACATGGAATTCTGTGTAACCTTTCTTGTAACTGTTTTAGGTAAACACCTATGTGGTCAAGGCTTGTTTGAATAATTTTTCCCAACATTGGTTTTTGTAAATAAACAAAACAAAACAAACAAAATAAAAATTAAAATACATGTGATTGTTTTTTCAAGTCCCAGATTTTCTGCTTTGTATATATTGAGAGATGTCAGAACACTGTTGACCAGATGTCATGTTTACTTTCTTTGGTCTTCCTGTACATGGACAAATCCAGTGCTTTTGCTATTATTCTGTACAGGAGAGCGATAGAAGTGTACTGTGTTACAAGAGACAATGTCTTATTGTGAAATAGGTTCAATACAGGGGAGTCATACAAATATGCTGTGTTATAAGTGAGGTCATCATATACAGAGGTAGGTTCAATACAGGGGAGTCATAAAAGTCTGCTTGTGTTGGAAGTGAGGTCATCTTGTGTTGAGGTAGGTTCAGTATGGGGGAGCCATAATAAATGGATCTGTGAATATACTCATCTTATATGAGCATGGTTTGAACAACATTGCAATATCCTTGAAATGTCCTTGAGCTTTTTGAAAAAGACTCCTTGAATTCTTTGCAAAACTGCAAGATTTGATTTCATTACAAAACTTAAAATTGTAAAATGTCACTTTTTTATTTCAGAGTAGTGGTTATTTACATATTTTCTAAAAATAATAAATAGGGATTAAATTTAGTGAATCAAATGACAAATGACATGGGTAGTTACCAGACAGACTAATATGCCTTTGCTGTAGTGACACACAAATTAGTCATGTTTTATTTTCTTCTAACTTTATACCTATTTATTCAGTAATTTACACATTCAGTTTTGGCAAGAGAAAAATAATTAAAAATGTTTGGAAGTCCTTGAAAACCAACTCTTCAGGCTGCAAAACTATGTATGAGGAAGTTTGGTAAATTGTGAAACTTGACATTGTAACAATATGACTGAAAATTTTTTAAAGCTACATTAAAAATCCAAATCACACACACACACACCTGTCTCTCTCCCAGTAGGTGTCCATACTGTCTTATTAAAATGAACACACCAATAATTTTTCAAAAGGTTGAGGCTGTATTTTGCTTGTAATATTTTTGACAAAGTTAGACCCATAATGAAGAATAAAAAATATCTCTTTAATTTTAAAATTGTACACATGGAAATCCTTTTAAAATTCCTGAAAAAGTTGAAGAATTCCTCAAATTTTTCTTTAGAAATAAACTAGACTATTTTCAGGAAGATGTACAGTATTATGTCCGTATCATTTTAATCTCTTCAGTATCTGCTTCAGGGAAAATTTAATAAATTGAAATGAATCAATAAGAAGAATATATATAAATCTTGGTTTGAGGATGAAAATTTGAGATGATTGGTGAAATTAGGCACAGGCCCCAGTTTCAGTAAAAATCTCATATTTTCCTCTTACTGTTTTGTTTGTAGCAATTAATTGTGTACTTAACATTGCACAGAACCCAAGGATTACAATATAATAATAACCTAGATAATGCTTTTCTCTGATGGTGAAAACTTAGGATTTCATCAGATTTGAGTAATTCCTCAACTTTTCTTTTCAAGCAGATAATTATTACGAGCATTAAAATTTTTTAACCAATGGGTTAGTTAAATTCTTTGAACAGTCTTCCAACTTGGATAAAAGTCTTTGTGTATCAAGAGCAAAAATCTCATAATCTCATGTCCATATTATAAAATCTCAATTAGAAATTATGAAAAATTTGGTGAAACTGGAGCTTGATCCTTCATGCACATCCAACTTTGTTTCATAATGTGATGACTTCTGAAGTGAGCTCACCTGTATTGTTTTGTCAGGATGGGTGGTCCCTTGGAACAGATCTTGTTTGTAATTTTATGATATAATGTTAAAACTCTAAATTCTAATGGAAAATAATACAAGCTGTAACAGATTATGGCAGCTTCCTGTTTAAATAGCCCTGGTGCAGAAAGTTCTGTAAATGCATTGATTTTGTACGTCTTAACTTGGTTCTATAGCAACCACCTGCTAATCAGGACATTTTGTCTGCAATTTTTGAGTAACCTAACAAGACTGGTTTGATTGAGAATTTACAATTCCTAAAAGACTTTTATCCCACCAGTTAATGGTAAGACAAATTTTCACTTTGCCAACAATGTCTAAAGTTTGTACTCTAATTTGTGTTTCTGTCTGTCTTACTATATCAATGTTCATAGGATAGACACCACATACTAGGGAGACTTTGCTTTTCTTTCATAATGCATTTGTACTAACAGTAAGTTATTTTTGAATTCGTTATCAGAGACAGGTCTTCATTTTTATTACCAAAAACCAAGCGTTACCTTATTTAACAAGGTACGTTTGGTTGCTTGTACAATGAGACCATATTTTAACCTTTCGTGGGATAGGAAAATTTAGGGGGATTTGCGTTAGCTTTGATTATTTGTTTCCTAATTCCATATCTCATGTGCAATCTATTTCACACAAGATAATTATGAAATGCAATATCAGTTGTTTTTTATAATGTGTGATTCTGTTTTGTTGTTATTGATGAAATCAGTAGTCGGGTGTTTTTTTTTATTTTGTCAATATATGTATTGAATATGTTTAAGTATTTAAATATATGTATTGAATATGTTTAATATTAGGAAAATCAAGCTTTTACTAGTACATAAAATGCTGTATGTAACTTTGGGTATAAATGAGCATACAGTTTTGTAGTAAAATTCCAAACATTTTGTTATTGAAAGGTCTCTTTCTAACATGTACCAGACAAATTCAGAAGCTGTATTTGCATGTTTTTAATTTACAAAACAAAGAAAGCATGAGGATATTAGTAGTTAAACATCTACCATATATACTCACTTGTAAGCAGGGTCCAGCTGCAGGCAGTGAAGACCTCTATCTGCCATTAAATTATATGATGGCAGATTAGGGTCTGTGCTGTTTGTTGTACTAACAAACTGTATACATCCAGATTTGTCAGTGCATAATGTGATGACAGATTAGGGTCTGTGCTGTTTTTTGTACTGATTAGTTCTAACAAATTGTATACATCCAGATCTGCCAGTGCATAATGTGATGACAGATCTGGGTCTCAACAGTCTGCATTTGGGCCTGACTTGCATGCAGTTATATATGGTACAATTTTATAATAGCACTGATAACTGAGGCATGTAAGTATATTCTGTGTGATACATTATATATACATATAAAATCCTAAAACTAATGATAAGTTACAGTTATCTTTGATAGTACTTACTGTTATATTAAAATAATTAAAATTCAGCAGTATGTTAGCTCCAGATGAACAAATAAAGAGAAAACGAACATATTTCATTCAGTGACAGAATACTTGGGTGTACTTGATGACATTACTGGTCAGTGTTTATTGCAGCAAACATACTAGTTCCCATTCTTGTTCTGCCAATAAAGTATCAACATTTCTCTAATTGACCATGTATTTGCATGATATAAGGTTATCTTTTGGCTTTCAGTTTGGACATTCGTGGTTTTTGTGATAAATGTAGCTCTTGATTGAAATAAATTTTTCAGTCCTAATTTCATTTTCTTGTAAGCAAAATGAAACTTGGTTAATCATTTAATAACCGTTGTCCACATTGCTGTCCGTATAGGATGCTACAGTTATAATTGGCATCTCATTAAAAATGTCTCATGACAATGATCCTTACCCAACAGTCATTTGGAAGTCATGTTTTCTGTAAACAAAACTAACCAGCATCACTTAGTTGGCAATGGTATATGCAAACGTTTGGCTGCAATGTGACTATATCTATGTTCAATACTGCAAAATACTTGTTTTAAAGTATATAGGTCACACCCTTATAATAGGGCCCTTCACTGTAAGATGGTTCCTGTTACAAGGCTAGTATGGTCATGAACCCCACTGCATTATGTAATAGTAAAATGGTATGTATTGTGTACTTGATTATAAGGCAGTTTCTCTATAAGGCATTATACTCTATGGCACCCATGGATAATATTATAAATGAAGGAGCACTGTATTATGTGTGTCATTATAAGTGAGTTTCACTATAAGAAATTATATTCTAGCTTCTATGGAAAGTATTTTAATGAGGGAGTACTAAAATAAGTCTACAGATCAGGGTGTAAGCTGTTCACTTGAATTAGAATGAGCAGCATATATCCTGATCATCTGGGGCATAATGTAATGACTGGTCTGGGTCTACACAGATTGCTGTTAAGTAATTGTTGTGCGCAAATAAACGTAGTTCAGTATTCCCCCCCATAGACCTTGATATGTTTGTTCATAATGTAACATCTGATTTCATTCAGTGCTAATTACTGTTAGGTTTGAATTATGTACAAGTAAATACAGTGTAGTACTCCCCAACATGGACTTTGATCTGCCTGCACATAAGGTAACATCAGATCTCATTCTGTGCCAGTTGCTGTTAAAATGTAAGTAAACACTACAGTACTCCCCCATATGGACCCTGATCTGCCTCTGCATTATGTAACATTAGATTTAATTCACATCCAGTTACTGCTTGGTTTGTGTTACACACAGGTGACTCCCCCACTATAATGCTGTTCATTAGAGCCATAAAACTGGAATGCATCCTATATAAGGTTGCCTTATATTGAGGTGATATTCATACATACATACATACATACATACATATATATAGTAACCGAGGATGATTATCCATAAATACACATACACAATTTGATTCATCTGCCTGAAACAAATACTCTTTCACTTCAAGGAGAGATCTAGTAAGACCTCCTCCACTACCATATATTGTCAGCCAATACATCTTGTATCACTTCAGTATGTGTTCTTCCTAAGATGTACACTACTAGAAGTCCAGAATGCCATCTTGTTCTGCTGTATTCTTTTAGAAGACCAATAAGTTCTCTTGCATTGCATATATTGTTAGTCAGCACATCTCATACCCTTCAAGATGTATTCCTAAGGTATACAATGCTATAAGTCCAGTAATGCCACTTGTACTGCTACATATTATTAGAAGTCAAGTAAGTCCTCTTGCACTGCCATATATTGTCAGTAAATACAACTTGTATCCCTCAAGATATATTATTCATAAGATGTACAATACTGGAAGTCCAGCAAGCCCTCTTGCACTGCTATAGTTAGAAGTCCAGTAATTCCTCTTGCACTGCCATATATTGTCTATCAATACATCTTGTACCCTGTCAGGATGTATTCTTCATAGATATACACTACTTCCAGAAGTCCAGTAAGTCCTCTTGTACTGCCATATATTGTCAGTACATCTTGTACCCTGTAAAGATAAAAGTTACTTCATTGAGACAGATACAGATATTTTCATTTACAGATATGATGTTTTCCTTGTTGGGTGATTTTATTTTATAAAATCATAAGATACAGCTTTTAAATTGTCGAAGGTCATTTGTTACATTAGGGGATTAATCCAACCATTCCAATTATATTTGCGGTGGTATATTAGCTTTTACTGAATGCAATGAATTTTAAGCACAATAATTAATTAAGGAAGCAATTAGTCCACTCACATGATTTCTTAAATTTGTATGACTCATTCTAACTGAAACATATGGATATAGTATATCTTGTTTGATATTAAAAATCTGTTTTATACTTGCAAACCAACATGGGATCTAAGAATATTATATGTAATAAAGATGTCTCTGCATGGTTCATTTTCATACATATTTTAAATACTTTCACAATGTATTCATGTTCATACATTCAAGATACCCTGTTTTGACATGGATAGATGGCTGGATGGATAGATGTACAGCTGAATGAATATGTTATCTAGCATTAAAGTTTGTGACGCATATATAGTTAGGTTTAAGAAGAAACCCTAAGGGTTCAAAATGTAAACATGTAACTTGGAGTAACAATGTTAATTGTTATTCTGCTTGCCTTACTTTCACATAATTCAACAATGTTGACGAGCCTTTTTTTTTCTTGACATTTTAATATTTGCAGTTTGTTTCAGTGTTGGAATGTACAGTTATAATTTGTGTACATTTTCATGGTACATTTGTCTTGTTGCTTTTACAATTACTTGAGTAAGTATTGTTATGTACAGGATAAACTTGTTATAGAGTGGTGGTTGACTGTGTTATATACTGAACTGGTATAGTGAGAATGATCAAAATTCTGTGAACAAGTATTGAGGAGGTGGAGATAAACAAAATACCAGTCAAACATATTGAAATCATTTTACTACCTGACAATTTATATAATAGTCTTGATTATGATGCTCTGATGAAAATGAATTATTGCTGTGTAGGAACAACAGTTATGTAAGCTGTTGGTTTCAGAAACTTCACTGAATTATTTTTTCCTCTTTGTCAGCTTGGATGATGTTTTGGGTAATATCAGGACTAAGGGACTTCTGAGACACAACACTGGGAACCATGATGAGACCATGTTGTGTCTGAATTAATCCTATATTGAAGCACATTATAGTAGGTTCCTTTCTACAGTGAATTCACTTTTATTTTTGGGGTACCAATTTTTTTGAATGTCTTGGTTGCTTCAGACAAAAATTGTTAATACCTAATAAATGACAATCCATCTGTTAATACCTAATAAACAATAATCCATCTGTTAATACCTAATAAACAATAATCCATCTGTGAATACCTAATAAACAATAATCCCTCTGTTAATACCTAATAAACAATAATCCATCTGTGAATACCTAATAAACAATAATCCATCTGTTAATACCTAATAAACAATAATCCATCTGTGAATACCTAATAAACAATAATCCCTCTATTAATACCTAATAAACAATAATCCATCTGTTAATACCTAATAATAATCTGTCTGGGTGTCAGTAGAACATCCATCCCCAATATTCAAAAAATTTAAATATGAACTGAAAATGTTATTTTTGCAAAACCATGAAAATTGACACCCTCAGAAAGTAAATGAATTGAGAATGCTATAAGATTTTGTAATATACTAATAATTATGAATAAAGTTAAAGGAACATTAAATTTATTTCACTGATCATAAGTTGGGTATGATTTATGCATTATACCCAGCCAACGCCATCATGACAAACAAAATACAGTCCAGTGGTTAGTGACAGATGTTTTATTATTATTATTATTGTCATTCTCTAGTCATACTGAAATACGTTTTCATCATTATACATAGAGATGGCAATTTTCTGCAGAGGTTAATAGGTCAAGATTAACCTCCTTTTGATGCTCAATACTTGCATGTTTGATTTCTTCAAAATGCATAACATATAGACATGAAATACATGGTAGGTACCTCATTATAATACTGCAGGGGAGCAATGAAGATGTACCATATTGTGATGTCAACTTATACCAGAGTATAGTATACAATGGTCCCTTTCCATGACACTGTTCAAGGACTCCAGGAAAATGTGCAGTGTAAAACCACCTTATATTGGGGTACATTATGTGAAGAAATATGATTCATCTGGTACAAATAAATCCATGAATATGACCATGTTATATCATGGATTGTGTTATAATGACTATACTGTATCATGGATTGTATTATAATGACCATGCTGTATCATGGATTGTGTGATAATGACCATGCTGTATCATGGATTATGTTATAATTACCATGTTATATCATGGATTGTGTTATAATGACCATGTTATATCATGAATTGTGTTATAATGACCATGTTATATCATGGATTGTGTTATAATACAGTGGTTTATAATGATGGACCACTGTACATACAGGAAAAATTTCTTCACACAACCAACACAAATTTCTTCAGATTTTAAAATCATATTACTCAAGTGTCTTCACCCCACCCCACCATACCAACCCCACCCAAGTGCAAGTCCTATTCTGTATAAATTTATCATTTATCTGAACAATATCCATGTTTCCTGATACCCATGTTCACTTTGCTGCAGTAGTTTCAGCTTTATTTTGCATTTCTTAATGATTGTAATACTAGTCTTTTCTTACTGGAGTCGTTTCATTTCATGTATTTAAACTCAGTGTACAAGAAAAATTACTTTTACATCACTTTGAATCATCGTTTTTCTTTAGGTACAATACAAATGCTGTTAAACCTGTCAGTTTGATTCTTGTTTCATCATTAGTGCAATCGAACAATGAAAGACTGAACATTATTAAATTTATTTGTCTTGTCTCTTCCATCAGTTTAATTGATCATTTTCACAATATATGTAAGAGAAAAAAATTTGCAAATTATTTAGAGGTATTTTTGTCAGTTTTTCTATGTGAAGATTGTTTATACATAATGTACATTGTCTATCTTGAGACATTCTAATTAGATTCATCAGTTACATCAAGTGCATTTAAGAGAATAAGTGGCGTAACCTGATGTGTAAATTTACTTGAACAAATAAATCACAAGCTGTAAAATTACATGAATAAATCTAATTAAATTTGCTTTACATGTTTTGTTGTGATTTTTTTCTCTCTTAGTAATCAGGCCATAAAACTAAATGAGCTTAAGGTATTGTTCTTGATTCATTTATCACCAATGCACTATTCCTATTTATCACTTTTAAAACCTCCTGACCAATTTGCACTTGATTTTGCACAGAATATTCTGGCATCAAGGCCGATCACATTAACATTAAAAATATAAGCCCTATTACCTCCCGAACCCAGCCCTCCCAAAGATGAAACTTCGTCTTTCCTGTGTATTATTATATGGAAAAGGGGCGATAACTATTGCCCATCACCTCCCCTTGCTGCCTACAGGTGGTGCTTGTTTCAAGCTTTTGACAACATCGTTCACATTGCCTCCTGAAATCCATTGGAAATTTGTGCTACGTTTGGCCCCATCCATTGAGGATTTTTCAGATGCATTAAGGATTATTCTACAAGTGGTGAAAACCGCTCCAGTGGCCTAAGTGGTTAGAGCATCCGTCTAGGATGTGGGAGGTCGAGGGTTCGAACCCAAGATTTATAAATATGGTACTAATAGCTGCCTCTCATGGTGCTTAGCATTAAGATGTTAGTGTTAGGACTGGTATGCCTGGTGTCAGGATAATGTGACTGGGTGGGACATGATGCTACATGTCTGCGACATTATGCCCCAGTGCTAGGCATCGCTATAAAAACTGTCACACTGCAGACATTATAGCAATGTGACTGAAATTTTTTTTAAAGCTATGTTAAAAATCCAAATCACACACATAACAAGTGTTGTATGTTATTTTTTTTTAAATTTTGACCAAGTTATGTGAATTTTTTCTTTTTTCATAGTTTCAGCATTCTCGGATCACATGGCTCTGCACAGCTACATTTGTATTAATCTGTGTTTAGGTTTGTGTTATGTTACGAGTCTATGCACTTTAAATAAGTAACAGAAAAGAGTGAAAGACAGCAAGCTTTGTAACATTAACAAATATATTTATTTCCCTAGAATAATAAGTGAAAATAAGAAAAAAGAACTTACGGTATTGCGAATTAAATCCCAAAATAATCCAAGAATTACAGACACAAGTCCTAATAATTTAAAGTCCTGAATAAAATTCAGTACAAGTCCCGAAGACATCCAAAACTGAAGGCGATGTCATGCCTGTTATAGCTTATGGGGTGCTGATGTGTCAACAGTCTATTGTTGACTCACAGTAATATAATTCCAGGTTTGAATATGCAATAAATTCCAGTGAATGTCTTTATCCAAGAATTTTACCAAAGCACTTTTGTATTTCCAGAGAAAATAATCACTTGAATTCAATAATTTGAAGAAAATAAAATTCGTCCCAAACTGGTCACAACATGATACAACTTGAAAGTACTAGATATTAAAGCACGATTGACAAAGTCCTCACAATTACAAGATTATATAGTTCTCTACTTGACCTCGGTTATAATTAGCATTGTCTATAAAAAAAAAAAAAAAAAAAAAAAAATATTAC